>BQNB010045941.1:0-43997 GCA_026074375.1 Tanacetum coccineum | reverse complement strand
GGTCGTTCTATATACATCTTGTGTTATTGATCTATGAAGTAACATGCCCCGGACCCTTATTCCGCTGCGACCCAATTTGGGAGTGTTACAAGTTAAGTCAAAGTATTGTTTCCTATGAAATGATACTGTTTTCCGTAAGTCCTATTTCGTCATCATATTAGTTCTATGTGGTATTTCCTCATCCTTGCATATGATGGAAATACAAAGCTCAAATTACTTTGTTACGTAAACCTACAGATCAAATAATTTGTGACAAGAGTTAGATTGATCAAAGACGATTAGCTATCTATTAACATAGATGATTATCAAAAGAAAATTCCAAATGTCCTCCTATAAGAAGATCTGACAGATTCGTGAAAAGTACAAAGCTTTAGACTGTTTCATATGGAGTGTCATATAAGACATGTTCATGTTTTCAAAATGGGAGGTAATTTGTACACACATTCTTTTTGCCATTCACTACTAAATATGCATATGTGTGTTGTATTGTGTGCATCAGCAGTTGTACATTATTGGTAGATGGTAAAAATATTGTGTGTACAAATCACCACCCTTTTAAAATACACTTAAAGGGAGCCGTTGTTTCAAAATGGGTACCAAAATGGTTAAAATAGGAATTATAATGGTAGGTATAAACAGGTATGCTTTACTTCAATTAGGTTTTGTCTAAAATATAGGTTAACCTTCTCAATAGAACTTTATAAAAAGGTATGCAGTAAAAGTAAGCTTTGGGTTACTTCGACCCATTACAGTTTTATTTGACTTGTGGCAGACAAAATCCCAGTTAACCAATTAGTAGATAGAGCCACTCTTAGCTTTCACAAGGCTTATTCAAAAACGGGTAACACGTAATGAAATAGGAGTCTCTTTGTTTATTATTTAACTATTGTAAAACTATATGAACGTCACTCATTTAGCTTGTGCATGACTAAGAGTAATTTCAACTTTGTAAGAAGGAGTTCTATATGGAAAATGGGTGTCTCAAAATGATATATATCTTGTCAATCGTTTGTATGTTAAAAAGTTACCTTCATATTTGCATATGTGCGCTTTCAATTTCATGCCAATTAACCCCTTTTAAATGTGCATACAATTAATCACCTTTGAATTTTCAACGTTTTTAGATGGTTAGTGATGAGGTATCATTTTATACACTTTTTCGGGGCCATTTAATCCCCAAAATCATGCAAATATCTTCAATTATCATGCTTAATTGTTTCTTTTTGTTATTTTAGCATTTGGAAGGCATTTAGAGGAAATACACGTGACCTGAACTCAATTTTGAAAGAAACAGGACAAGATTGCAACTCTACACGAAGATGATCAAGATTTGGCATACAGTGCGTGGAAATGGCGTCACAAATCCTTGTGACGACGTCAAAGTGATTAAGCGATGACGTCAATATTTCTTACGACGACGTCAGATTCTGCGGGTTGACGGCAGCACAATTAACAAGCGACGGCGTCGCGACTTAATCCTCATATATACAAACCCTAGTTTTTGTGTTTTGTGTGGAAAACTTTGGAGGATCAAACCTATACTTTATAGCTGCGTTTTAAGACGATTTTTAGTGTTTTATAACCCTCGTGTACCCATCATAACTCCATGTTCAATTGAAGTGAAGTGCTTTATTTCTTTTTGTCTTTCGATATGTCTAAGTATTGTTTGATTAATTGTTCTTTGCTTTCAGTTAACATGCTTGGCTAAATATAATTTGTGTTTACTTATGATTGCATGAAACCTAGTTATTTATCTTTTCTTATTGCTTCTTCTTAATGATGTGCGCGTTAGGCTTTAGAAAACCAACTTCTTAATTGCATAGCGAAGGCGTCTAGGGAAATGCGACTAGGTTAGAGGATACCCACTCAATAGTCTTCATACTACCTTGCCATTAGGGTGGATTCCGAGTTAGGTGTTTAATTATCTAAATACTTACATATTCCATTATGAGGGTGACAAGTAATAAAATTGGAGAAGACAACTAGGGAGTTGTGCATGATTAGGTAAACACATTTGTTAAACCATACAAGTTTTCCATCACCTTTACTTTTCTGCAATTAGTATAGAATTAGGAGTAGTTAATTTGTTTAATCAAAACCCCCTTCAAAACCCGAGATTTTACTTGCTTTCTAAAAAACCTAAAAAACCCAAAAATAATCTTCTCTTAACCTCTAGACCTTAGTGACCATACAATTCGAGCCTACCCAAACTATTCCCCTAGAGAACGATAATAACCCCTCGAGTCTTGCCTATACTACACTACAACGTTTAGGTACACTGCCTAAGAGGGTTGTAATACTACGGGTTGCAATCACCCGCACATCAAGTTTTTGGCGTCGCTGCCGGGGAATAGCTAAATTTTGGATTCTATCTAGCTTATGTCTACTCACTAGATTCCTACCAAGTAAGATTTTTCTTTTTCTTTTTTAGCTTTCCTTTAGTATATCTTTTTCTTCATTCACTTTGTTTTGTAAACACTTCTTTTTCGTTGACCACCATGGAAAACGGAAATCCACCTCGTACTTTAGGAGATTATTCCCGACCAAGCCACGAGGGCGATTGAAACACCATTGAGCTCTTCGATGGAAGAAATGTGGTGCATCTACGATCCGACACCATCTGATTAGTGCAAAACGGATGTTCATTCCACGAAATTCGGTCCGAGGATCCAAATCAACATCTTAAGGATTTTCTAAAAATTATAGACTCTCTTGACCTTAATGTTGAGAATAGGTAAATAACGTGACTACGTTTATTTCAATTTTCCCTTCACGATGGCTTTAAAATCTTCTCGCGGGATCCATCTCACTTGGGAGGATCTTACTAACCGTTTCCTTGCTCAATTATTTCCACTGATAAGAACTGCTAAACTTCGAAGACATCTTGATGTTCCAACAACTCAAGGTAATAATCTCTTCGAATTTAGTCATTTCAAGGACTTACTTCAAAAATTCCATCATCATGGCATTGATTCGTGGCTCCAAATCTAAATTTTCTATGATCATGTCTTTTTTCATCTTAAGCGCGAAATTGACCACGCCGCCGTTGGAATGCTTTCGGGATAAGAAACAGCCACACACCGTGGGGGGGGGGGGGGGGGGGGGGGTGGGGGGGGGTGGGGCCCACAAAGAATTTTGGCACTAATAAGACCTCGTCCTCTAGAACAACGAATGTTTGAATGACCCAAGAGACTCATTAACCTTAAGGTAATTTCTTTACGCTCGAGAATACACCAAAAACCGCCCGACCGGCGACTTCCTCGAGCTTGAAAGAACAAATTTGGCTACCTGCTAAAAGGTCAAGGACGACACCCAAAACTAGCTCAACACAAATTCCGCGAGCATGCTGTCCAATAGATCTCTCCACCCAACACAAACCAAACTTTAACGAACCACAAAATTCTTTCAAGTTTCAAAAGCGTGTTCACCCGGGCCCCCAACAACAAACACTCGAGCCTATTTTCGAAGCTCGAGTATAAGGCTATATGACAACACACACTGAAAGAATGGAAAGGTTCGAAGAGGCCATCTTTAAGCAAAAAGGAAGAAATAAATGAGAGAATGACGAAGATATTTAGCCTTTTAAAAGAACTTACAAAAAGTAACTCTCCAAAAAAGTGTTAGTTAGAGAAGAAGTTAGCAACCCTATCATTATATATGTGAACGCAGTCTTCTTTGTTAGAGTTAAAGAAGATAAGGGTACAGAAAGTGACATGGTTATCAATGAGAACATTGTCGAACCTATTAGATTAGTAGATAATAAGGAGGCAATGGATGAGGAAGAGGCAACTAGATGGGAAAAATACGCGGATAAATTACCAAAGATCCCTAGGTCATTGCCAATAGGAAAGTACTTAAGCTAAAATTAAGAAAAACAATCGAGGGTCTTGTATATAACCATAAGTACATCAATTATTTGCTAGCAACACGCTTAGGTAAAGTGGATAATGAGACCTACAATTCGTTACCTGTAGGACCCAAGTACAATGCAATTCTCAAAAAGAAGTTAGTCAAAAAGGATGAAAGGGGAGGTAATTTTGTAATACCATGTAGCATAGAGAGATTAAAACTTATGAACGCATTAGCTGACTAAGGATCCGATGTGAATATCATGCCCTTATCCATCTATAATAAGCTCACTAGCGAAAATCCGATAAGGACTAACATTAGACTCTCTCTAGCTAACCAATCTTACATATACCCTTTAGGAATATCAGATGTTAGCCTTATTTTTATATAAGTCGAACAAGAATGTCGCCGGCCGTCTTTGTAATAATTAGTCTTGTATTGTAATAGGCTAGTCGGGTTCAACAGGCTTAGACTTTAAGCTAATATTGTCCATGTTTGGGGCTAAATCCCAACACAAGCCAAGCCCGGATCATGAGAAAGTCCATACGCCTATGTCTAGGGTATATGACTCTAAATACAACCCTCTCCACACATGGAGAGGGTGTTGGTTACCGTTTCTTGTATGTGTAACTAGACCAAACTCTCTCCTTTCAATATAATATTCTTCCTTTCCTTCTCTCTACTTTTCTCTCATTATATTCGGCTTATATGCGCTTATTGGTTAGCTTATTATATTATGATATGGATTAAGCATTGGGATAACAAGTGGTATCAATCGCCAAGGGTTTTTGGTGATTTGTTGTAGTGGTTCGAGCTTATTAAGATTCATACAAGCCTATACCATGGCTTATTTTGAGCTTATTTGGTTAAAGTTTCTTGTTTTCTACAGTTAAAGATTTGTTAGCTTGATTATGCCTTTTTTTATGTAGAAACAAGGTTCTTCTTAAAAAATTTCAAGCTTATATTGTACTTTTCTTGATTCAAAAAGTGGAAAATTTTTCGATGTTAAAAATCATAAAGTTTGTGTTTCATGTTAAGAGTATCTTAGTTATACTTAGTTTTGCAAAAAAAAATCAACAAAAAACGTTAAAAAGTGTGTCTTTTAGGCATTTGAAAAGTTGGTTTTTCGGATTTTATGAAGGCACCGAAATTGCCAAGTTGAGTAAGCCGATTTTTCTAGTTTTGGTTAACCGAATTAGACATTACACTTAAATAGCCATTAACTAATTTAGGCATATGAGTTAACCGAAATTGACACTTAGCCAAAATAGACACTTAACTGAAAATGACCTTGTACCGAAATTGACACATCATCCGATTTTGCCATTTTCAATCAACCGATTTTGACAATCATTTAACCAATTTTGACAAATTTTTGACACGTTTATTTTTTGATCAACCATTCTATTTTTACGGTTTCTTCTTGATTTAGTAAAATCCCGCGAAATACTCATTTTTTTCTCGGTTTAATCAAGACTTGTAAAATCCCGTGAACTAGATTTCATTACTCAAATCCATAACAACAATCACTTCATAAAACTTAAGATCCGATATCCTTTCACAACAACAATAAAATGTCAAATACCAATAACAACAACATGCAAACTCAAACATCAAGTTCTCTTCACAATGACATCATGGAAGCCGGTGGTAAAGATCGTCCTCCAATGTTAGCACCGGGTAATTACATTCAGTGGAAATCCAGAATCAAAAGATACATTGACACCAAACCTAATCATGAACTTATCCACTATTGTCTTAAGCATGCACCTTATAAATTCAAATGGGCTGAAAGAACAATTCCAGTTGCAAAAGGTAGTTCAGAAACCACCACATAAGGGTACATGAAGAACTATAAGAATGTTTCAGAAGACATAAGGAATCTATTGAATGCTGAAGCTGGAGCTGTTCATATAATCCTCACAGGGATAGACAATGATATCTACTCTACAGTTGATGCTTGTCCAAATGCTATGGAGATATGGAAAGCCATTGAAAGGTTGAAACAAGGTGAGTCAATCAATGTCCAAGATCATGAAACCAATCTGTATTGGGAATTTGGAAAGTTCACCTCACGAGATGGTGAATCACTTCAATTGTATTACTCAAGGTTTTACAAGATGATGAATGAGCTTGTTTGAAATAAGTGGGAAGTTACAAATCATCAAGTGAATGTTTAGTTCTTACATTAATTACAACCAGAATGGCAAAGGTTTGTGACACTTATTAAGCACAGTCAAGAGTTAAAGACTGTCTCTTACCACAAACTTTATGACATTTTGAAGCAACACCAAAATTAAGTAAATGAGATAAGAGTTGAAAGACTAGCACGTACTGCTAATCCACTTGCACTTGTTGCTTAACAACAACCAGTTTATCATCCTTAAAACCATCCTACTCACTACACTTAAAATTCCTCAACCAGATCACAACAAGCTGCTACTAGAAACAGAGGTAAAGCAATTGTAAACTTCCTTCCACCCATTAATGATTAAAAACCTGATATGGTTACTGAAGATGATGCATTGTCAAAGGAGAAGGAGATTGATAAACTGATGGCTTTAATCTCTCTATCATTCAAGAAAATCTACAAACCTACCAACAACAACCTCAGAACTCCATCAAACACTACTAAAGTAAATCAAGATAATACTCCAAGAATCAATAGAGGAACTAGTTATGATAATCCAAGGGCTGTTAATGTTGCTGGGGCTAGGGAGAATGTAGGTACACATGTGGTGTAGCAATCCGGGATTCAATGTTATATTTATAAGGAATATGGGCATGTTGCAAGAGAATGTCAGAAACCAAAACGGGCAAAGGATTCAGCTTATCACAAGGAAAAGATGCTATTGTGTAAGCAAGAGGAAGCTAAAATTCAGTTGAGTGCTGAACAAGTTGATTGGATGGATGACACTGATGATGAACCTATAGATTAGGAATTAGAAGCACATTATCTATACATGGCAAAGATTCAAGAGGTTTCTCCAGATGCTGCTGATAACTCTGGACCCATCGTTGATGCTGAGCCAATACAAAGGGTACAACATGATGATGAATATAATGTATTTGCCAATGACAAACAACTTCCTAAGCAACCCGAATATGTTAATAACACATATCTGGATGAACAACATGATAATAATATCATTATTGATTCATTGGATATGAGTACTAATAGAGATCAGGCTGTCCATGATGATGATGATCTTGCTAGAGAATGTAATTTGCTTACGTCTTTAATTAAGAAAATAAAATGTGAAATTGATGACAACAAAAACCGTAATAAAATTTTGAAATCATCAAACCAGACTTTAGTTGATAAATTAAAAAGTGAAATTGAGTGTTTCAAAAACAAAAATAAATGTTTAGAATCATCAAACAACCATTTCAAAGAAGCAAACATTGAACTAGCAAAAAATAATCAATTGATGTTCAAAGACCTTAAAAAGTTCCAAGATGAACTTGATAGGTATCATGATGTGAATTATGCGTAAAAAGTTGAAAATGAGTGTGCAAAAAGCTAAAGGGGAATTAGTCTCACATAAAATGTCTTCTGAAAAGTCATTTAATGAATATACTCGAAAGATAAATTATTTAAATCAAATGATTTATGAAATGAAAAAGAGCTTATTGCACATCAAAAGTCAATCTCCATAATGTCACAAGAAAAAGAGGCTCAAAAGAAGTTTTAAAAACTCGTGAAGACAAGGAACATGAAAAAGTCATTGCTTTGGAAAATAATATCAAAGTTTTGGATGATATTGTATACAAAATAGGTCAATCAGATAAAACAATGAATATGCTTAATCGTAATTGTAAAACGAGTTTTGTTAAACCTGAGTTCCTCAAGAAAGCTCAAAGAGCGAATCCTCGTATGTATGATATAGGTTGCTATAATGATAATCTTGCTTAAATGTTAGCTCCTGAATCTGACAAAATAATTCGTCTTGCACAAGAAAGTCGATCAAAATTAAGTGATTTAATCAAACCTTTTGATTATAAAAACTTAAATAATCATATGACTTGTTTGTTCCACAATGTGAAAAGTTGGCTGATCAAAGATATTTTTCAGAAAGATCAAGAATGAGTCATACATCTGGAAAGATTGTATACTCAAAAGAGAATTTTAATAAACAAACAACTTTGTTAGAAAAACAGATGGAAGAATCCACTCCATGGGCTTAAAAATGTAAAAGTTCTCAAATCTTTCAAACACTTAAACAAGATATTAACACGATTTTTAATGCTGTGGAATGCTGCAAAGAAATCATGCATAAAAAGACTTGGCATGGTTACATTGATCCAATTATCAGTAGTACCATTAAAACCAAATTTGATCCCTTAGTTCATAAACTTATGACTAACACAGAACGATTTTTGCAAAGAAGTCAAGTACTAACTTCTTGACCATTACCAAAACCTTCTTAAGTTTCTAAATTTTGTCCATACCTCCCCTGAACTTCATCATGTGGAGGAACCAATGAAATTCCAGCATCCAAATCCATTTCTTCTATCAGACTCCTTCCCTGTTTAGAAGGATCTTCTGCAACTAAATCCTCTTCATCTTTAGAGGTAACAAGTGTCAAACTCCTTCTTTTAGACATGGACTTCTGAAACTTTAACTCATCCTCAAGAGACTTTACCCTGTTGATTAACTTCTTGAAAGTAGTAGCATACAACTTCTTTGTCTTCTTGAGATCAGATTCCAATCCTTCTACCTTCTGTGACAAGGCTGTAACAATATCCGTCAAATTATCTTGTTTCAGTCTGCCCTCATCACTTCTAGGTATGTGACCTCCTAGGAGAGATCAATCATGGGGTGTTGGTGGTACATTATACGTTAATTCATGTTGTTTCAGTCTTTCCTCATCACTTCCAGGTGTGTTACCTCCTAGGAGAGGCGAATCATAGGAAGGTGTAGGTACCCTCTCAGACCTAGTCTGAGCAATGGTACCCCTCATGGCTTCTTAGCAACTGAGACTACCATCTGTACCAATTTCCCGAGAAAGAGGCACATTAGGTATTGCCGTAGATTGGGTCTTAAGGATGTTACCATTGTCCTGCTCTGCATCTAAGCCAACAGCAGTAGTGGCAGCCCTTTCCACTCTATCACCCAACTCCTTATGGACAGCCTCATCACCAACCTTTTCAGGGGGACCACCAGACTGAGGTATCTCAGTGTCCTGACCTCTTTTGGCTTGCCTAGGTGTTTAGGTCTTTTGTGGGTGTGATGGTGCAATAGCAAAAACTTGTCCTTCTTGAGAGGATAGAGCAGTTGAAGGTGGTGGTTGGGGTTCAGAGGGTTGTCTTGAACCTTCACCCTCAACTACTTGTGGTACCGACATAGATGCAAACATGGGAGTAACTGTCCCTGAAAAACTTTTGCCTTTCCTTGTCATATTAGCAAAAACTTTTTGAGTATGTTTAGGTGTTTCATAAGTATTATTAAAAGGTTCTGCAAGATTTTTAACTTGGTTATTCAAAAATAGTTGTAAAAACCTTGGATACATCAAAAACATTTTAGAATTTAGATCCAAGTTTCAAACATACCATCAAAAATTAATTTATAAAAATTAAACTTTTGATTATTTGCCAAACATATAACTGCTGAAGCAATATTATTTGAAAACTCATTCCAAGCAGTAGATTTTGAACTTAGACAATGTAAGATGGTATGTATAAGATACTTCCATTGATGGGAAAAGAAAGCTTTTTGAAAAGTAAGTTTATCAGAAACAATTTCATATCCCATCAATGCAAGGTTTTCCAAAATTTTGGAATTTGTTAGACTAGCAACACCATCCTCATCATTAAAGTGAAGATTACTCCTCACTAATGATTATGATATTACTATAGTCTTGCCATCAACCTTGGCATGTATTTGCGTTTCATTATTGACTATTTTGGACTTAGCAGTAGCCCAAAACTGCTCAATATAAGAAGCATAGATAGTAGGACTTATGGTTAAAGAATACCTGATAGTGCTAGCATTCAAGAAGTCCACTATCTGATGAAAATTAGCATTCCCCTTTGTTCTTTCCAAACAAGCAACCATATTGTGTTGATCAACAAACTTCAAATCCGCCATAGATGATTAATTGATGATGAATTTATGGAGTCGGTGATAAGTTGAAGTGGGTTTGTGAATTTTGAGAGCGTTTTAGTGTTTGAGAGTATTAGAATGATCTTGGTGTAGTCGAATATGCTTATATAGGTAAATAAGGAAACCTATAATAGTAGGAAACTATTTATTGACCAAGAATTTCGCTCAGCAGTTGTAACTCCAACGGTAACCCAGCAATACTAACTTTGGCTCAGCAGTACTAACTTTTGCCTAGCAGTACTAACTTTAGCCTAGCAGCATTAACCTTACAACTACCAGTTTTAACTCTAAACTCATCTTCAAACCACACCAATCATAAATCTAACAAACACATCTTCAGAGATTTAGTAATCTAATGCTAGCAATCAGAAAGTTAAACCTGCTAACATCAAATGCCTTTGTGAGTAGATCAGCAACATTATGATCTGTATGTATCTTTATTACTTGAATGTGCCTCTTCTCATAAGAATCTCTGATGAAATGGTGCCTTATTTCAATCTGCTTGGTTTTAGAATAAAATGATGGATTCTTCACAATACAAATGGTGCTTTCATTATCAATGTGAATCTTGGTGTTCATGAAATTGAACCCATAATCAAGCATTTGATTTTGAATCCACAATACTTGTCTACAACAATTAGCAGCAGCAACATACTCTGCTTCAGTAGTGGAGTTGGCAACTATAGTTTGCTTTTTACATTGCCATGAAATCAACCTTTTGCCAAGAAATTGACAACCTCCTGTTGTGGATTTCCTGTCAAGGCTAGCTCCAGCATAATCACTGTCAGAAAATGCTTCCAAGTCAAATGGTGAATCTCTAGGATACCAAAGGCCCAATTTAGGTTGACCTTTCAAGTATCTAAAGATCCTCTTCACTGCATGAAGATGCGAGACTTTAGGAGTAACTTGGAAACTTGCACAAGCACAAACATCAAACATTATGTCAGGCCTACAAGCTGTCAAGTACATCAATGATCCAATCATTGATTTGTATAAATGAACATCCACATCCTTAGCTTCTTCATCCTTGAGCAATGCCTTGTTAGTCTCTATTGGAGTTCTTGTTGTCTGCACTGTGACAAAATCAAACTTCTTCAATCAGCCACATACTTGTCTTGGCTGATGAAGATTCCATCATCTTTCTGCTTTACCTGCAACCCTAAGAAGAAAGTGAGCTCCCTCATAGAACTTATCTGAAATCTCTTGTGCATCATCTGCTCAAACTCAACACATAAAGACTTCTTTGTGGACCCAAAGATGATGTCATCAACACACACCTAAACTAATAGGATATCACCTTTGTCCTTCTTGATGAATAGAGTCTTATCTATAGTGCCTCTCCTAAATCCATTTTCCAATAAGTAGGTAGACAAGGTCTCATACCAGGCTCTAGGATCTTGATGTAGACCATATAAAGCTTTTTCTACCGTATAAACTTTGTCAGGGAACTATGGATCTTCAAAACCAGGAGGTTGGCACACATACACCTCATCTTCAATAGTACCATATAAGAAGGCACTCTTCACATCCAACTGGTACACAATAAATGTCACACCCCGCCAAGGCGAAAACACGAGGCGTAACATCATGGATATCATCACAACACAATGGTGTCAACAATAGAGAATCACTACATGCATAACTAAATATAAAAGACACGATGTGTCATGACAATACCGAAAACAAAAGAACGGCATCTTGTATTAATGAAAAAGGGGTCTCATCAATACAAAGACAATGTCTCACAAACCTAATAAAAACATTCAAGAATTCATGCAACAAAATACGAAACAAAATCAAATGAGAACTTCCAATGCAGCCTAATGGTCTCTCTAGCCACTTTTATTTACTTCAACACCATCATAACGCTCACCTGAAAATGATGCTTAAAACGTCAACACAATGGTTGGTGAGAGTGATAGGTTTTACGACACCAATACAAGATTTAAATCAATTACTGTGATTATAAAAAAAACAAAACATGGCAGGACAAATAAGCTGGCTATTATACATGCTAGCATTCATGCAACTAAGAATCTCAATTGGGACGGAACGTGTCCCCTGATCCAATGCAACAAAAATAGTCATGGAGAGGAATGAAATCCCCAAATCCCAGACTCTTGGTACCGTATTCGCACACAAACAGGTTCATACCCACACCAAGTAGGCAAAACTTCTTACCCACAAAGTAGGCGAAGACCAATGCAACATCATACAACATGCAACACATAACATATAATAGCTACTTAAATGTCCATGTGTAACTTGAACCATATAATCACAGAATCAAAACATTTTGAAACCTATTTTGCATCACTTCCATCCCAAGAAAATATAGTAAAATGGGACTATGAAACTCACCTGGATACTCAAACGCAGCTTCCAAATCTCTA
Source organism: Tanacetum coccineum (assembly GCA_026074375.1). Classification (NCBI taxonomy): domain Eukaryota; kingdom Viridiplantae; phylum Streptophyta; class Magnoliopsida; order Asterales; family Asteraceae; genus Tanacetum; species Tanacetum coccineum. The sequence goes on along the minus strand of BQNB010045941.1, from coordinate 31,649 downwards.
CAGGCAACTATACAAATAAATAAACACAGTTACACACAACCAAGCTAAAAGCTCTAGTACATGTAACACACATATGATGGATGTCTAAGAGTTTAGTTAACCATCATGGGTCACCCCGACACCATTCTCAACCTTAACCATCTTACTAACACTTTACACTAGCCACTTACAATTAACCCATAATTGCAGAATTTTAGTGTCTCTTTACGTACCCAAAAACATTACTTAATGATCTTCATAAATTATACCAAAAATTACCCATGTTCATTTATGAGTATATTAACTACCTTGTGATTCCCAAGTATTACTTACATTTGTAACTACCTCAAATAAAATCAAACTTCAAAACCGTCCTAATTCGGATCTTATTGCACACCAAAATATATCACTCTAACTACCATACTTAGACATGCTTTCAAAGGCTAATTTTTACAGGATTATCCATAAACATATGGAACTTAAATACTATAGAAGGGATAAGTATAATTACACTTTTAAGTATATGTTTTACCCTCACAAACGTGACCTAAATCTGACCCGTATTTACTGATCTGACAACTTTTAGTGTAACTAACATTTGAATGACTTCCCGACCTTAAAAACTTTAGAGTCCAGATTTTCTGGAAACTAGACTCGCTGAACTTATCAATAGACATAAGATTCATCAAAAATCCCATAACCAATAATGAGATAACATTCGAACCAGATGACTCAAGATTCTGCTTAACCCTAAATTCAATTTTATCGCGTTCTAACTCTAACCGAATACATCAATATGATTCTAATTAAACCCTAAACACTTCTAATTAAGTTTAACATCATTAATTTACAGATTTTATGAAACGCTAATTTATCCATCACTTTATTGTTACATGAATTAAAAAGAAAATTAAAACAATTAAAGTTTTTAAACATACCTTGATCCTTAATTCTTGAAACCTTAAATCACCAAATTGATCTTGAATAAAAAAATCTTTTTTTTCTCTAAAACCGGCCGAACAAACATCCCTTTAATTTTTTTATTTTTTTATTATTATTTACACAAAAACTCTTTTATTTTGTTATTTTTATAAAACCTTTATTTATTTAGACATCCTTCTAAATAAAACTAGTTTTAAATACCTAAAAATAAATTCACTTCATACTTTATTTTTCTAACTTAATAATACTATAATCTACTAACTAAATTTCTATTCTCGCGAATTCCTATCACCCAAATACGTATACATATAAAATTTTACCATCATTTTCATTGTCACTAAAATGTGAGCATAATGAAATATCCATAGCAACCATAACTTAAATCACCATGAGACGATCACGCTCAATGAATTTGTAATCAACTCACATAAGATCACATAAACACATAATTACTATAACACATAATGAAACTCAAATCAATACTAACGGTTGACTAACCTGCTCAAAGCACAGTTGTCACAGTATCCCCTCCTTAGGGAAATCTCGTCCTGAGATTTAACTAATAGGTTCAACATCATCATCAACAAACAATCGGGTATACTTAGCTTTCATACGGTCCTTACGTTCCCACGTGAACTTAGGGCCACACTTTTAATCTCATTTAACTTTCACGACCAGAAACCCACTGCTTACAACTTTGCTTGCCCATACAAGGGTACAAATAGCAGCATGCAACTCTAAGCCAAAATAACATCTAACTACATGAACATCGCCCGTCTTCGAGGAAACTCGTCAAAAACCTTAAGTTGTGTAACAACGTCATTCATAACCTAACCCCGCAACTCATCAAACAAGAACTTTCTTGGAACTAAGTTATAAGTTGTTACAAAGCTCAACGTTTTTGAAGAATCAGCTCGACTTCGAGTTTATTCAAAATATATCATTATCCAAACCACCTCAGAACATTCAAGGGTGCACTAAAGTCTACCAGTAACCCTATGTACCCAACTTTACTTAGTATTTCCAACGATAGCTTGCTCAACAAGCAAGTGTGGATACCTAGTTTTTATGAAATCCTCATGACCTCGCTTCGAGTTCCAATGGACTTAACTATCGGAATCCTACAACACTTCAAACTTTTAACCTCATGATCAATAATCTCAACAGGTTCTTTAGCAAAACGAAGAGTTTTGTCTACCTTAATTTCTTCTACATGCACATGTAGATTTGCATCCGTCCAATACTACTTTAAATTTGAAACACATCAAATATACTACTAAATTATTGAGACAATCTTAGTTAATAGGCCATAGGACCGATCCCTTTAATGATCTCAAATGGTCCCACATCTTGGTGCTAACAGGTCTTTCTTTCCAAAATGCAATACATCTTTCCAAGACGACACTTTCCAATAACACTTTATCACTAACTTCATGGATATCATCACAACACATGGTGTCTATATAGAGAATACTAAAATGAAAACTAAAGTAAAGCAAAGACACAAAGTGTCATAACAATACCCAAAACCTAATGGTGTCTTTATTAATGAGAAAGAGGTCTCGTCAATAAATTGACATCAATAACAGAACTAAACAAGTTTCATGCAAACACATTTATTCAAACAGAAAGCATAAATAAACTCCAAGCATCCTACGGTCTCTTCTAGCCACTTTGCTCTATCTTAGCACCATTAATCTCACCTGAAAATGATGCTTAAAAACGTCAACATAACGGTTGGTGAGAGTCATAGGTTTAAGACTCACATTATAAACCTTTCAAACCAATTACTGTGATTATCAAAAACCAAATCACCTTTTTCGCACTCTAAATTATAATTGCAACTTATGACTTATGATCCAATGCAATCAAAGTCCAATCCTACGTGCGTGTGCCTTTATAATTATGTGTCGCTGACATAATTATAAATGGCACCATTGTCACACGATGTACTTACTTCCAAGACCACACATCACAATGATAACACACATCTACCACATAGCACTTAATAATAATCCAAATATAACTCAAACATGATAATCCATCTAACGAACCATAAAATCCCAATCGACCAATGAACAGAAGTCACATTTGACCCAAAATATAAAGCAATCCTCGATTATAGCAACGCATCGAGGTAGAAAACGATAAACTATGTAGGCCATCAGCTTAGTTTGACTTTTTTCTCTCTCAAAAGTCACCCAACTCTGCGGGTCCAGTGAGGTAAACAATCTCCCAACGATATCTCCTAGGGGTAAGGGAAAACATGACTAAAACAATAACAAAGGGTATATACTATTAGATCCCCATAATGAAAAAGTATATATTTCATAACTATATAGTAGTAATTCAAATAGAAAGAATATTCAAAACTTTTAGTAGCGGAAGCGATACGGTATATACGTACACAAACAATTAGCCTAAAATGTAAACTATGTAGAGACCATAAGCTATAGTCTAGGCTCAACCAACCTAGTTTTCTATACACCAAATGCTCTGTACCATCTGTCACAAGACCCCCAAAGGCGGAAAACACAAGGCGTAAACAAGATGGATATCCATCACAGAACACATGTTGTCTATATAGAGAAATACTAAAATGAAAAACTAAAGTAAATCAAAACAACAAAATGTCATAACAATAGCCCAAAACCCTAATGGTGTCTTTTAATTAATGAGTAAAGAAGGTCTCGTTCAATAATGACATGCAAAAACATAATCCAAACAATTCAAGCAAACGTATTTTTCAAACTGAAAGCCTAAATAACTCCAAGCATCAACGGTCTCTTCTAGCCACTCGCTCTATCTTAAGCACCATTAAGCTCACCTAAAGAATGATGCATAAAAATGTCAACACAGAACGTTGGTGAAGTCATAGTTTAAGAACTCCACCTTATAAACCATTCTTAAACCAATTACTGTGTGTTGGAAACACGAAAGGTGTCGTCACGGTGTCCCAAGTTGTAAACAATCTAGCTCGTAGTGTAGTAATCATGATTAGATTACGAAATCTAGCTCGGCCCAAGGCCCATGGGTGGCCTAACTAAGCCCATGGCCGGCCAATGTTAGGCTATATATATCCCCTCTCCTAGTCTTGGAGAGGGTTGGTTGTTCCATTTTTCCATTCATTTCATTTATACATTCATCCATTTTCCATCCAAGTTCTCTCTAACATCACAACCCACATCTCACTCTTGTTCTTGGTTGATCTTAAGATTACTAGTATTCTTCAATTGGTATCAAGAGCCATGGAGTGGTGTGTTTAGTTTTTGTGTTTGATTTGTGTTCAAAACCTTTACAAAGAGCAAATTAGTGATTCAAATTTTTTGGCTTAAAACCTAAAGTTTTCATTTTTTTTTGTCCTATGAGGTTAGTAATACTAATTGTAATCAAAGAATTTTGCTAAAAAAAAAACCATTAAAAAATAACGTGTTTTTTTAGTTTTGAAAATTTGAGTTTCGTAACTGTTGGAACCGAACGAGTTTCTAGTAGTTGGGATCGAACGAGTTGGACCGAACAAGGAAACCGAACGAGTAAGCCGATCGAGTCAACCGAACTAGCATATTCTAGTTTGAGCCGAACGAGTTCTTTCCTAGTGACAACCGAACAAGCAGGACCGAACTAGTAGGACCGAACTAGGTGACTTGACAATCGAACTAGCAGATCGAACTAGTTGGAACCGAACGGAGTAGGACCGAACTAGCTAGAAACCGAGACTGAGTAGGACCGAACTATGCTAGAACACAGAATAGCGTTGGACCGAACTAGCTTGTTTGTTTTTTTATCAACTGAACTAGTGAAACATAACTTTAATTTACTCTTAACAAACCATTTTTAAAATTATACGGTTATATTCATGACTTGAAAATCCCGAGAAACAAATACTTGTTTCCTCCCGGTTTTGTCAAGAATTTGTAAAATCACCGTGTACATTTTATTCAAGACTCAACAAATACACGTACCAAACACAATTTCTTTCACCACCAGATCGATCAATTTGTAATCTTTTTGATACCATACAATGACGACTCTTCTGATAAATCACTTACTTTCCTGGAGAGACCACAAACCACACCGATCTTGAAAAACAAATTGAATGATTCATGAATAGCAGAATGGAACTTTCTATGAATGAAATAGAACCACTTTGAAGAATGATTCTTTGCATCTGTTGAAAAGGGACGCACATGTTTGGCCTTCAAATCACTGAGGATGGAGTAACAGGCTTAAGGAAATATTTTGAACTAACTCCAGCTGAAGCCATCCTCAAGCAGATTGCGACATCAGAGCTATAAACATCATTCTCTAAGGCCTAGCCAACTGAAATCTATGCACCTGTGAGTCACATCGGTGGGCGAAAAGATTTTTGGAGAGAAGATGAACACTGCTGATGCAAGAACGTCATTACCAAACAAAACGTGAGTGCAAGCAGTCTATATGAATTTGTAAAGTTCACTACAAAAAAGGAGAGACTTTACATGAGTAATCACTTGAGGTTCACTTGTACTCAAGATATGAACATTTATAAGTATGTCATGTGGAGCAGTTTCAAGTTAACACCAAGTTCTTAAACACTCTTCCTGATGAATGGAGCATATTTTATACTGATGTTAAAGTGGTCCAAAGACTTGCACACTTACCATGTTGATCAGCTCATGCTCACCTGCAACCACATGAACGAACAGATGCAAATGAATGTTCCGATTTGATGCATGAACGCAACCTCGATCCTCTTATCTTGCTTTAGTTGCATCCTTACCAAACTTAACTCAGCGCAGCTTATCAAATCTCAACTAACACACTCACCCCAGTCCCTCTGTCCTCAACTTCACATTTACCATTATCAGTCTTCACAGATTTGTTACAACCTATCACCGTCAACAATATTACAATAAACCAATCAATCACACCTCTTTCAATTACTATCCAACGAAAGTGATATCAATTCCACCGCTCGACGTGCGCCAACCAAACGTTTTATTCTCAACAAACCATCAATCCAACAATTGGAATATGCCCCACAACCTATCAACGAACCCCCCACCCCCCGCAACACCTGAATTTCCCAACCAGACACCAAGTCTAGTTGTTACCATGGTTTCCAGAAAGGAGATGATCCAATTGACGCAATTAATCACATGATGTCAGTTTAACTGCTAGTTGTCACATCCCGGTATCCTATCTACCACAATAGCTAAAAGGACTATCGTCAAACCGCTCGTCAACAGCTACCATCTATGATGGAAAAAAGTGACTGTGCAACCTGTACTGGGAGACAAACTACTTATGCTGCTGAACAACAAGAAAATACACACCTGTCAAGTGGTAGCAACACGGGAAAACAACGAATGTTTATATTGTTAGCAATTGCAAAAGGGGAGGTCATATTGCCAAGCAGGTTCACTAAGCCTAAGAGAAAAGGGATGAAACATGGTTTCACTATAAAGTTTGTTGGTTTCAAGCTCAGCAGGTGGTCAAGCTTTAACAGAGGAAGAAATAGCATTTTTGCAGAACCAGGACTTCCATGACATCAAACCTCTCAGACAGTCATACACACACACAAGCTGCTATCAAGCTGATGATCTGGATGCCTATGACTCTGATTTGTGTGAACTCAATTCAGCCAAGATTGCTCCCATGGCCAATCTCTCAAGAATGGCTCAGATGCATCACTGAGGTACACAATCAAGATAATCTCAGAACTATGCCCTTAATCAAAAGTCAAAGTGGCATATAATGACCGTCTTCTGAACAGTCCAATGATGTGAGTCAGCCAGAAACCTGATATAAACCATGATAGCAATATCATTTCCTTATTCACAGTATCTGAGTGATAACACAACAGGAAACTGTCCAGTATCTAACATCTTCTGCTCAATCAAGATGGTCCTGTTATTGTCTTATGTTTGACCAATTAACTCTACCTCAAGTGATGCATTGCACCACTGTTAATAAAGCTTTGACTACCCGAGCTTGACAGATATAAAGAAAAAGGTAAAGATTTTTAAAGAAAAGCAAAAATGTTTGAAAATAGTTTTTCAAGGATCAAATGAGACATTTGAACGAGATTGTACATCTTAAGCAAAATCTTTTCGAACAAGGGCAAGAAAAAGGATTGCTTTAATGAAAACGTGTTTCTGAAACCTCAAAATTGATTTGGAAATTGGAAGAAAACAGAAATATTGATAAGAGAAATTGCTTTAGAAAAGAAAATTAAGCACCCATGACAACATCATGATATCAAAAGATGTCAATTCTCGCAAACTGTTCATGATGATTGACTAAATCCCAAAATTTGTTATGATCATTCCTCAACAAGCTATCGGTTTTGAAAAACCTTTCTATCTGAAGAAAGCTCGGGAGTCAAAGCCAAAGCTGTATATGGAATAACATATCTTAAAATGATACTATTGTGTTCCTAGAATTCTGAATGAACATAAGCTTAATGTGAAAAGGAGTCGTCAAAAATGGCTTTTAGAAAGAACAAGATCCATTGTTTGAGAAACATAAAGTGAACAAGCGAAACCCATCAATTATGCTACTCTAATAACGATTACTACAAACAATTTTGTTTGAACAAACTGATTTATTAGTGGAACATGCCTTATTGAAAGCGACTTCGGAAATCCCATCTTTAGACCCATGCTCATTCATTTCCACAACCGGCATAGTATAGGTTCCAACAGATTTCCTACAGTACGTAATGGTGAATACTAGCTTGAAAAAGCTTAAACGACCTTCTTACTTAGCGGCTTTGATCAGGTTGTCAAAGAAAGAAAACACTGCCACAGCTATCACTGAATGGGCACGTGGGGTTTGAACATGAAAAGGCTTGTATTTACCAGATGAAATCATACGTTTATAAGAAGAAATTAAAGATATCTTCAATAACGTCAACCGAATAATTGGTTGAAGATCTTCCGATGTCCAAAAATTCTTTTATCAAATGGAACAGGCTGTCGAACAAATCATCGCTTGGAGTCCAGAACTTTTCGAAGTTTAAAATGAATCAAGTTTAAAGTAAAAAAGAACGACTCTTGGCACCAAGCATTGATAAGGATAATTGTAAAGACATGTTGTGAAATTGTGACTGGAATGCATAGTGGTAACAACTGTGAATGAATGTCACAAGTGTCACGAACTCGAGACTGAGCTACTACAATAAAGGGAATTTTGTTGGTAAAGCGAAAACTTAACGTAAATCTTTGTGGCAAGTGATTTTACAACGCTTGAAAAACATTGCATCACTTTGGAAGCTGATTCTCAACTTAATCAAGAAATTTTTCAACAAGAAAATAGTGTTTTAAATCAAAATGCTCCAGCTATCTACTCATTGTTTCGAATTGAAGTGAATTCGATACGCGTTTTTTCAGTCTCAAGCAAAAGACACAGTCATTGTCAAGTTAAAAGAGCAAATTAAGTCCTTAAATGGAAATGTGGATGAGAATACAGTCAAAATGGACATGGATGAAATTGAGACTCTTAACATTGAATTGGAACATAGAGTGACAAAACTTTCTGAGAATGGAGCATCTTGACACAGACTTATAAGCAACTTTATGACTCGATTAAACCAAAACGTGTTCAATCAAAAGAACAATGTGATGCGTTAATCAAGCAAGTCAATATAAAGTCTGGGGAGATTTCTGATTTAAATGCAAAACTTCAGGAACAAGGTTTGGTCATAGCAGCCCTAAAAAATGAGTTAAGGAAACTTAAAGGAAAAGCGTTAGATAACGAGGATACTGTGACCCACTCTGTTGATCCAAAAGTGTCTAAGGATAATATGGAACCAATCACACCGCAAAAATGTTGAATAAAAGGACGCCACGGGAGGTGAAGAATTGATCCTCGTACATTAAGCAGTACCCAGGAAAAGCTGGTCCTTAGGATATAGTCGAAACATGTAAAAGCAAATTATCCTCAAGATTCACTTTTAGAGATCGTGCCTTTAGGTATACGCAAAGTCATATCAGGATTTGCTTCACACATAAGTAAGATCATGCCCTAGCATCAACAATTGCTGTGTCCTGCAATTAATTGATGGATCAGTAACCGAGAAAAAGGACAAGAAAGGTTTAACGGTTTGCACGAATCACTCACATCAAACAGAAAACACAAAACCAACTCAGACTTCAACAGATTAGTTTCTAACAAGCGTGTGTTGCATTCTACAGGAGTAAGACTTTCTACTAGTGCTAGCGGATCACAGCCTTCAGGCAATACCAAGAATGATAGGATTCTGCAAACACCAAGTAGTAATTCGAAGAATAAAGTAGAAGCTCACCCTAGGAACGTTAAATCTAGTTTGGAATAAAAATGTAATGGTACTAGTTAATGTTAATGGATCTCGTGGTTGTGCAGAATCTCAACAAAAACAAATAATCTGATTCTGTTTGTTATTTCACCGGATCACTTGCATGTCTTCTGATAATTTTGTGTGTTCTAATTCATGAATGATGAGAAATTTCGTGCTAAAACGTAAGAAGAATAAATCTAAGAAAGATATTTAAAACCAACAGGAAAGTGTTCACTCAGATAGGATATATTGGTGAGGTACCCTACCGGTCGAACCATCACTATTGTAGTAAATGCGTGCCCTTTTAACTAGGATTACCACTACTAATTAAGTGCCTTCTAGGAAACCAATAGTTCAGACTCTGAATCACCCAAAACCTGAGGTTAAATTTGGTAAATCTCAAGGACACCTAGGAAGAATAACATCACTGAGTCCGTTAGCAAAACTAAGGTTTTAAAACCAATGTCTGCTAACAAACAGGAACCCAGTAAATCCTGGGGATCCACAAAAACCATTTCCATCTACTCCGCTGAATGAAATGCAGGTTGTCCAAATCGTCCTCGTGTATTGGATTCCCGGTTGCTCGAAAGCACAAAAAATGACCGGACAATCGCTCTCAGCTCCACCAATTTCATCAAGTAAATTCTTGGGGTGCGAGTTAAATTCGAAATGTATACAAGTTGCAAAGTAATGTGTTTTTTTGGAGACTATCAGATTGGGAATGTTACTATTTCAAGGGTTTATGTTTACGTAGAAGGACTTGGCATAATCTATTTTCTGTGGACAATCTGTGATTCCAATCTTGAAGTGGCTTTTTTGTCAACACACTGCTACGATTCGCAATCTAGAAGGTGTTTTGATTTACTAAACGGGTCTCGATGGGATAACCTTTATAAACACTCTCACTTGGGAAATGATGAGGCAATCCTCTGTCCTATCTTGTCTATTGTCCAAAGCGTCTAAAACCAAAGTCTTGGTTATGGCATCGTCGTCTATCCTCCACTTGAACTTTAGTCAATCAATCCATCTTGCAAGACATGGACTTGTCGAGGTCTCCTAAGCTCAAGTTGAAAAAGGATCATTTATGTTCGCATAGTGCATTAGGCAAAAGTTCAAAGAACCCCACAAACCCAAAGTCTGAAGACACCAATCAAGAAAACTCTACCTGTTGCAATATGGATTTATGTGGGCCAATGCGTGTCACGAGTGTCATGGAAAAGAATACATCCTCGTTATTGTCGATAGACTACCCCACGATTTACATGGGTGAGAAATTGTTTGCGATCAAAAAGATGAAGCTCCAAGCTTTTATTATCAACTTTTGAAATGATCCAAGTAACGACTTAAGGAAACCGTCTGATCGCATCAGGAACAGGATAATGGAACTGAGTGTGTAATCACTAACATAGTGTGAATATTATAGAAAGGTTGCAACTCTCACTGAAACATCAGTTGCAACGCTCTCCACAATCAAAACGTGATTGTTGAAGAAGACGAAATCGTACGCCTAATCGAAGCAGCACGCATTATGTTATATTATGCCAAAAGCTCCTTATTTCTATGGGCCCGAAGCGGTTGCCACAACCTTTTATAGAGACCCAATATCCGTTCCATGGATACGTTCTCGCACGGTCAAAAAACACCATATGAGCTTTGCACGACAAACCTCATCCAAAAAAAAAAAAAACCCGATCTATCTTATCTACATGTGTTTTTGGTGCACTTTGGTACCTCATCGAATGATAGTGAGAATTTAGGCAAGTTACAACCAAAGGCTGATATGGTATTTTCATTGGATATGCACCCACGAAGACAAAGCATTCCCGATTTACAATATACAAAAAAACAAAGGGGTAAGAGGTGGGGAGGGGGGGGGGGGGGGGGGGGGGGGGGGGGTGGGGTGTTGTTGGGGGGGTGTGGTGGGGGTTGTGTATGGTATTGGTGGTAGGGGGGGTGGAGGGGTTGTATTAGTGTAGTGTGAGTCTCTGGGGGTCAATAACATTGTTTTCAAATCACGCCATTATATCAAACATATCCAAGTACTTCCACTGGTCTTATTGTATCGTAACTCCTCGAGGTACTTAAGGAGGAGGACACTAGACCTTTCTTTCGGTGCAGCCAAGCTATAAACTACGGTGGGGGGGGGAGGGTATTGGGGGTGGGCGGGGGGGGCGGGTGGGGGGGGGGGGGGGGGGGGTGGGAGGGTATGGGCCACTGCCGTACGCGCGCTCTGGCTACGCGCGAGCTTTGGCGACAGCCGAGGCGGCACGCCGGGATTCCTCCAATGTCAAGAGTGAAGTTACATGGTTGTAACAGAATATCCACCCCATGAGAGAGCCCCGCAAGGTAAGTAGGCGGAATCGCACGGACGTCGTAGACGGGAGGTCGAGTCAGACGCTCTGCAAGTACACGTGATAAGTTGTCGAGCAGAACGGTCGCGTCCGCTATGTAGAGTTACCGGATGCGCGAGTAGTGCTTAATGCGATACCTAATGCAGTTATAGTATAGGAACATGATATTGTGTAATGAATAGCGGTGAATCCGACTTGCACCACATAGCACTACAAGCTTGAGAGAGCACGCGTGCGGCTTATCATTGAAGATAAGTGCGCGGTGTGAAATGGTGGTAGTTCCCACTTCACACCACATGTATAGATCTAAAGGAAGATCTAGAGAAGAAAGTTAGAAGAGAGAAGAATAGTTTTGAGAGAGAATAGTTAAGAAGATATATACGGGGGAAAACACACTAAAGAGTGTGTGTAAAACGAATAGATGATTACCTTCTTCCAAAGTTAAGAGGTATTTATATAGTTCTTACAATACACGGTATTAGTACCGTTTCAATTACTGAAAGTCATACGTTTCTCTGATTAAACACGAGCTATAATGAACAGTAAAATACACGGGGTGACCGAGTCTTTTTCTAATATCTAACAATCTCCCTTAAGGAGGTCACCCCTGAAAATACTAAACTTAAGTTCTTCAACTTCATATTGATCTTATGTATAGCTCTTAAACTGTTTGAATTTATTGATCTGTATCTTGATAATCTTGAAGCAGTGAACTTTAGACTTATGCTTTACTTGACTATATGTGATCTTATGAGCTTCTTGAGATCATCATCCAATCATAATCGCTAAGCTCATCATGTGACTTTTGCCTCTTGTGAACTTGTGTCATTCGGAATGATATGCTCACACTTATTCTTGATCTTGAAAGCTTGAATATTCCGAGTTGCGGAGCTTTATATATATAACAGATAACTTGATCTTACATGATATCATCAATGTGTCGATTTGAGAATGGAGCACGCGGTTAAGAACTTGATTTTGTTGCACATGGTATTCCCATCCTCCCTCTTTAAATGTTCCTATAAGTAAAACATTTAGCAATAAAGAGAAATTGAGTTTGTTAAAAAACAATTGATCGATACTTTTGCAAAAAGTATTTTTGTAACGACATCGAAAGTTTTATTTGTTCTCACAAAGTCCCATTACCGTCAATTCGTTAATTGAACAAGTTTGATTCATTTAGAAGTCGCACCGGTTGTTGTTTCTAGTTTTCACAAGGTTTAGATCCAATAAGGATATCACAAGGTCACCTACCATGAAACTGTTTGAAGTTGGCTTCAAGCAGGATTTCCATCTTCACTGTGAATACTTTACGTATCACTCGGATGTTCTGGCAAAATCACAAGGATAATGCGTAGGACTCTTATGATAAAACTTGTAATCACAGTTGGTAGAATAACAAGTAAAGTTGGAATTGTCCCTAACGAGATATTGATGAGTCCTCATGGCTCTAAACTCAAAGTGCGTTTTGATTTTAGTGATCGGAGGCTGGAGCTGGCTTGCACCTTTTCATACCCGACTTACTCGGAGTTGAGTGAGTCAGTAAATACATGTTTAAGCTTCGTGAAAAATGAAACAAATAAATCTTTTGAGAGGATTCTAGTGGCTTGGAGGGTTGTGCAGTTGCCATCACTGGGTCCCTATGTCACTTCAATGTCAGTCAATCAATCTTTATGATTCTGACAGCCTATGTATTACCCATTTCTGCCTAAGTGAATGGGAAGGGCTTCTTTCTTTACACCCTTTATCCTTACAATTCTTTTCATTATTCAACCCCTTCAGTGCTTACCGAGATTGTCATGACTAAGAACCTTGTGATATATTATTTCAAGTAACTAGCTCCATCTCATTCGCACTATTTCCCTTTTCCTCACATTTACTCCTTTTTTATCTACATAAGGACTTCCAACACTAACTAGTGGTTTAGTCCCTGGTAGTAACTCTCAGGATCTGCCATGATCATGTGGAACGAGTACCTAACCTTAACCATTCCATATAACTTTGATAACATAAATACATGGTCAGTCTTTTTGGTACAAGTTCACCTATGCCATACAAATCACTGTTAAAAACACCAATCAGGTACTTGTGATATAGACTATCAAAGAGTTTAGTAAACGATTGTTTTTGCTTTTTAGAAACGCATCCCCCTCACAATTGTGCATCGACATTCGGAACTGTTTAGCACATGTTTTGGTGGAGACACACTTGAGTAATATGATCACATTACATATTTTAATTACATTTTCTCCCCTTATCAAAAATTTCAAATCATTTGACATTTTGGATATCAATTGATTTAAATATGTTATAAAAAATTGGGAGAAAAGTATGCCAATTATTCACAAGCCTTGTTTGGAACAGATTAATGCTCCCCCTTAATCGTTGAGGGAAATATAAGATAGTACTGAGTACAGTAATTTGAAAGATTTTGAATTTACTAAGAAATTCTTTGAAGAATTGTACTCAAGACACTATTTAGTAATTTGCCTATATTTAAGTCTACACTACACATTTACATATTCACAAGATTATGTATGAGACAGGACCTGAATATGTTCAAACCAAAAATGACATAGTCATTTTGTCCATGTTAGCAATCAACAGTCTGTAGTCCGTCTCGATACTCTCCTTTTGGAAGTTGTCTTAGCTTCCCCTTGAATCAGCAATCCTTTCTTGAGTAGATTCAAAGCCTTCTTGCAATTCGCATTAAGAAGACTTGAAGTCTGACGCCCAAATCTTTGAAGTACGCAATTAATTCGAAACCGCAACACCAAAGTCAATTAAGTCCCGGATTCCCTAAATTTCTCTTAACATGAAAGTGATGATATAAAATTGAAGACACCAAAGTCAACAAGGTCCCACATATCCTCAATTTATTCCCTCTCAGTAGACGAACTGATAACACCTAAGACAACAAAGTTCCCAAATATGAACACTTTTTCTTCTATCGGAACTGACTAACTAAGAGGAATTATTCATGGCTTATCATCCAATATGTACCTCTTTGATCAAATATTTCTATCCTTTAAAAACTTGCTTGGTGATAGACTGTTAAAGGAAGCAAAATTGATATCAGTAACGCAATCTTCTCACGCTCTAATAATCTTCAGCCTACACATATTGTTCCCTGGTATCTCAACTGATGCATACCATAATTACAAGAAATCTCCTCTCCTATGTGGTTGGCAATAGCGCACGGAAAGTAACACATAAAACACTGATTTTCTCTGCGGAATAAGATAAGAAACATTGTCTTCCGAAATGGCCTATAATTACATGAGGGGGTAAGATTAAAAAGAAAGGGGCTAATGGATTCAATCCACGTGATTGTTGTACCTTTCAGTGTTTTACTCCTTCCCCTGATGTTTTCGATACCATCAAAATCAAGAAAATCTTAATATTCACACATGCTTGAGATCGTGTTCGCAGAATTAATAAAAACTTAAAACTAAGTCCGTTAGAAACATTTTCAAGGCTTTTTTAAAACTACAAACAATTTCAAAACATTTCACTACGATTTGTAATAACTATGACGTGTTGGCAATATTAGTCGGTATGTAAGTTTAAAGCCTGAATTCACTAAGTCTTCAATGCAAATAAGTCCCTAATTTGAAGCAAATGACATCTAAGACCACATTAGTTAATATAATTAACTCCCTTTAAATTGTTATCTGTCCATTAATCAACAATCGTTCAACGTTGAATCTTGACTTACTTTGAAAACCGTTTAAAATATTATTGGCACTTTCTCCCCTCAAATAATGACCTTTTTCCTATTTAAAGAGATGTAGGTCATTGTTTGAAGTGTCGAAATTAGTCTTTTGAAAATCTTTTCGTATTACTGAAAATATTGATTTCATTGTGAGGACAAAACCTTTTTCCCAATTGAAATAAGATTTCTCTTAATTTGACAAATAAAAGGTCCATGAAACGTACACTTATTCTTAGATGCATGGATATGAAATAATCCATGCCCGGGAAAAATTAATACGCCGTTGTCAGGAATAGCTTCTTTTTTTCGACACAGTGCGTTCCCCTCAGATGAAAGCGGTTCAGTCAGAAATTAAATGCAAGCCATAGTCATGAGCTCAAAACTTTGAATTGTATTTGTTAGAGTTTCTAAATACCGAAAAGACTTCTCTTTTCGTTGCAAAGAAAAAAGCACTGAGACGGTGATTTTCTTTTAACGATGAGGCCCCCGGGTTATTCACATAAATGTACAATAGCCATTTTATATTTTATTTTTATTTACAAGAAGTGATGTTTGAATGATAAATCAAAGCAGTTTATGTTTGTCATAACCTCCAGTTTACTGCTTGGAGTCAAACTTCTCATACCAATCCTTCCACAAGGAAACAAAAACCGATCTCTCAGAAGGCTTGTTCGTAAATTAATCATCTAATTATTATTCATTCTGATTTGTAAAAATAATAAATTTAATAAATCATTTTCAACCTGTTACTTAATAAGTGATTACCGAGTATGGATTGGCTTTTTATGATAATGTTGTACGGGGGTTGCATGATATTAGCCTATGGCAGACTGAGAGTCGAATACCAAACTGTATTTGTTGTAGTTGAAGACCATAATCTTGAAGCTGTACCTCATCCACATTTACATTAGCACAACTTGCAGATAACGCCACGTACTCTCCTCTGCTGAAGACATTGCATGCAGATATTGTTCCTTATGATATGCCAGCTTACAAGCTTTATAAACCAAGGAACCTATATCCCTTCCCAGAAGTGCTTTTTTTGAGTATCAGGCATCCTCATGATCAGCGTCTGAGAAATGCTGTTAGTGTCATAATGCCAGAATCCTTTGGGATACCAGAGTTCCCGATGTAATTGGGTACCCTTTTAGGTATTCAAAGATTCTTTTAACCCCCTTGATGTGCTTTATGAGTTTGGTTTCGGATTGATAATGTACACAATAGCATACCTGCTTGCACTAAGTCTTTGTCTACTAGATGTCAAGTACATGAGTGACCCGTTTTTACTACATATACTAGATTGGTCTACGGGTTCTCCACTCAAAATCTACATCTAGTATTGTGTTTTTTTAGCCAATGGTGGTACCAACGGAGTGACTAATTGTCATAATATGCTTTTTCAAAATTTCTAACTCGTACTTGGCCCTGATTGATAAAGAATACCTTTGGGACTGGTGGATCTGAAGTCCCTAAAAAAAATTTTCATCCCCCCATTAAAGGACATTCAAATGCTACTTCTGTGCATTAACTTTTCAAATCTTTTTGAATATTTAGGGTTTGTAGACCCAAAAATTATGTCATCAACGTAAATCTGCACAAGTAGAATCATCCCCCCGTATTTTATCTATTGAATAAAAGTTGGACCATTTGTACCTGTAGAAAATCCTTTGGACATCAGAAAAATTTTGATAGTATCATCGATACTCAGGCTCATGAGGCTTGCTTTAATCCATAACAAAGCTTTCCTTAGAAGGATAGGACTTTTTCTGGATTATCTGGATCAATAAACCCCTTCCCCGGCTGAGCCAAACGTAAACCACCTCCTTCCTTTAGTGACATTAAAAGAAAATCCATTTTCACGTCCATCTGAGTAGATGGAAAAGACTTGTATGCGCTGCTGGGCAACAAAAATCCAAACTGCTTCCAAGCGAGCAACTGGAGCAAATGATTCTTCAAAATCAATACCCTCTTCCTGAGCATAACCTTTACAAGGCAAGTCCAGTGCTTGTTCGAAATAAACAATCTATCTTCATCTTTTTTGTTCTTTCCATAACCACTTATAGCTAATAATCCATCTTTCCAAATAGTTTGTCGACGATTCCCAGACGTTTAGTCTGTCGAACCGATGATGTGTCATCCTTCAGTTGCTTCGATCCATGCGAGAAATCAGCCATATGCCTCCATATAACGTTCCTTTCTTCGGTTCTAACAATACCACCGTTGTAGCGCGAACATACACATATCAGAATCTGTGCAAGCTGTCGTCTTGTTTGAACTGCAATGGTTGGATTTCCACGAACTTATTCGAATGTATGATCCTCTGGTCCATACGGAATCAGACTTTGTGGTTTTGAATAGGAATGGCACATCGGTAGATTATCAATGTTGCGTGCGGAATACTCACCAATTTTGCTTGTACCCGTGTACGAAAAAGGATTGATAAATTCATCTCTTTGAAACGAAGCATTCGGTGCTTGATTATTGTTGTTTTCCCCTCAGCTTGACCGGGGTGGTGTTTATTGGATTGTAATATTCTTCAATTAAAGGACTGAAGAGGAGAATTCAACCCTTGTTGTGACAATCTGTCTTCATCAGCTGTAGGAAAAACATTTGTCTGGGGCACGGGGTCCGGGTTTGTCATTAAGTCCATAGGCCTTATTGTCCTTGAGGAACGTAGGCTGAAAGAGACATTTTTAACAGACAATGCTTTCTTGTCTGTTGTGGAGCTAGTGTCGAACTGGTTGTGATCAGACATCGATGTTCATGAAGCACGGTCCCTGAATGCTATGATCAGAGCCAATCAATTGAGGCACGGGGTCCTGAACAAAATTGTGCCAGAAACCATAAACTATCTTTTGAGATAGTAGATCTCACCAGACCGTTTCACACACTGAATGGAGTTGGATTTTCATTTGGCGTCAAAGTAGCTCCGAAATGGCATGGTTTCTTTGTAGTTACTTTTATTGTTGAAATTGGACGAGAAGGATCGCCAGGTAACATTCTCTAATGAGGTGAATCATTTGTCAACTTATGGTGATAGTATTAAACAATTAGAATAAGATAAGCAAATTATAAGTGAATAACCCCTTGTCATTTAGTTTCTTCAAAACTAGAGTTTGAAGAAATATTAATTATAGAAGGAGGGGGTGCAGATATATAAAAATTATGCATTTTGGATGTTCCAGTGAATTTTATATCTTCATCAACCTTGATGAGGACGTGAGATTGGAATTTCCTGATTTTGTGGTGAAGTACTAGTAGCATTGTTTCATTCTTGATCAATTAGTTGAATAAGGTGAACCAACTGATCAACAGCTCTTGGAGCAACAATAAGCTACCGGATCTTGGGAAATAGGTTCGTGGTGAAATTATAGTACGTCATTAAACAATGGTATCAACAAGATCTCGATAGCCTTTCTTAGATGGTGGAACATATGGTGTTGGAGAAACTGAGTTTTGCACAAGTCCTGAACTGATGTATCCAGGAATGTTATCTGAAGATTGTTTAGACTGTTCTGATTCGGGATCAAATCTGTGCATCGAAGAGTCAACATCAGCATCTCTTGTGTCAGTGATCTTCCATCCAGTAGAGGGAAGAGCTAGATGTTGTTTGGAAGCAGATGCATCAGACTTCCGTGGTTTCTTCGAACTTTACTCATCATCTTTTGTTGGAGGTTGAGCTAACCCAAAAGCACCTGAATCGTGTCTTCTCCTTTTTGTTGACTTACCCTGGTTTGATCCAGCTGAAGGGCCTTCATCATCATCATCGTCTTCATTCTCATCGACACTGGCATGCTTTCTTTTGTGGTTTAACTCCTTTCTTTAACTCCTTAATCCATGGCATCTTCATCTGCTATTAAAGCTCCATAAGTCTTGTATAGATGGTAGTTTTGGCAGGGGGGGGGGGGTGGGGGGGGGGGGGGGGGGGGGGGGGTGTGGGGAAAAGGGGGGGGGGGGGGGGGGGGGAGGGGAGGGGGGGGAGAGGAGGATTTCTGTTTGGCAGACCTTTTTCTTATTCATGTGTTGAAGAGAGCTCTATTTTAATCAAATCTATCAAGGATCAACTTTATCAGTTGATCTATGGAGTAAGGGGTTTTGAATCTTTTATCTCCTCACCCTTGTTTCCCTTTTTAATTCTGAAATCTCCTACAGACGCTGTTTCAGATTCGGTGATTACGTGATAGACTCCTGTGCTCAGGCACACAGAGTATTTCTCGAATTAAATCTGCAGTGTGTAAGTTTCAAGAACTTAAGGAGAGCACATCAAGTTTTGTTCCTAGATATTTAAACAACACCGTAGGAACTTGGGATTTCATTGAAGCCAAAACATAGTAGAGTGATCAAGATCTTTCTTTACTTCAGACATCTCTGCTCCAAGTCTTGGCACTCTTAGCTAAAGTGCGATGAAATGGAGTGATTCTTTTGTAGGAGATGGGGTAATTGTTGTAGCTAGCTTCTGTAATTGATTGAGAGAGTGTGACCAGTGAAGAAGGTTTAGGGATACGAGAAACTCAGTAAAAGGGAGACCGATCACTGGAGGAGTTGACTTGAACGTTATGATGACTTGGATCAGGTATGGTGGGGATATAGACACATACATCTACAACTTTTAGATTTCTCCATGATCAGCTTCGGTTTGGTTTGTCATAAAGAAATTGATCCCCAAAGTTATCAGTGTCTTCGAGATTTTTCATGGATGACATAGATCCAGAATGACTTTCTGGATTATCATCGATGACACGTTCTTCTGTTATGAGCTTCAGGTTTTCATGAACCTTTGGGTAGGCATGTAGCGAGGAATTCACCATCATGATGGCTCAGTGTTTGGGTCCCAGCCAAGAGACACATGTAATTTACCAGAGTCTGATCCAGTCTGGAGTCTTCTTTCATAGGCTTAGGGTCTGGTCCAGCCAGAGCCTCATGTGCTTTTCCTCATCAGGAACCCCTAGCTTGGATCCAGTTCCTTCACTTGAGACTCTAGAGACGACTGTGGACTTATCAGGAACCCCTAGTATGTTACCAGTTCCTTCATTTGAGCCTCCAGTTATAGGCTGTCTCTTGCTCATTTTCTTGCTTCTTGGATAACTTTCATTATGTCACACCCTCTGTTTAGCAGGAGAGAGATTTGAATTACCCTTGATTCTTAGACGAAATCATAAACCTCTTCTTTGACACAATTAAAGGAATCTCTGAAAGCAATACCAGACTGTCATACCTTTGTGTGGGCTCGGGTTCAGATTCATACACAAATTCTTGGCATGAGTAGCATAACTTCTCTTGCATACAACTTCTTCTTCAGGCTTCAGTTAAGCTGATAGGTTTTACCCAATTCCAAAGCTAAGTCTGGTTTTAGGGACGATATTGTCATGCAGGAAAAAATGAATCACCACTCATAGTAAACCATTTTTTCAGTCAAGTTTAAGAAGCTATATAACCCAGTCTTTGCATCATGAGTCTGAGTATTCCAGAACAGCTGAAGTAGGATAGAAGGGAATTTGCTGATGCATTGAATGCCCTAACGAAAGTTTGTGTTCTTGAAAATCACTGGAAATATGGAAGATAGGAATTCGTTCTGCAACTTTTGTGTCTTAGAGAAGTTTCCCTTTCCAATTTGTAAACTGTTCTTGTACAATGAAGGAATATGTTTCATCTCATCTTGTAGGCTCAGGTGCAGGAAATATTATCCTTCTGCCATCGAGTATCTGTTAAAGAATATCACAAAGATAGACAAACATAGCATATAATCCAATGTTAATATAAGATGTTCGCCTTGAGTTTTTGACATGCCGTTGATATTCAGATTACACGAAGATATTCCACATTAGAGTCACTGGACATTGGGTTAAGTCAACATTGGTCACCGTGTCGATGGTCTAGAGATTATCTGATAGGCTCAATGACAGGTTAACTAAGCCTGTATGAGAGTCAACAAGACAAATGGTCCTTTGGAATAGGCTAAGAGGTTTTAATTGGGCTTAATGGGCCAAGACATGGACATTAAGCCTAAGACGCTGCCCAACAGATCACCAAACCGCCATGCAGTAGGTTAACATTCCGCCATCAAGAATATGCAACCGCTATCTAACATTAAGCAAGATCCAAGGCATTTTAGATATCCTAATCTCTATCAGACAAATTTAACCACCTACAGACCAGATTTAACACTGACAGATTTAACACCCTACACTTTTTACATTGACCATGTTATCACATTGCATAGACCAAGATAAACCATTTTATCACATTTTAAATCACATATTCTCCCCTTCAAAAAATTTGCATTATGCAATTGCCATTTCGAATCTAGTGAATTATAATACCAGCTAATGTACGTTGGTCCACTTAACTAACGAACAAGCATGGGAAAATATGAAGCTTGTTAATGAGAATGGTCAAAAACAAGAAGATTTCTCTTCTTTTGAAGATAAAGCGCACTGAAGCGTACACTTCCATGCCTTTTCTTGAAAAATTGTTTTCGTACAAAGAAACGAAAGCCCTTGACTTGAGCTAACAAACATTGAGTGTTTCGAAAAGTAGCTCAAGAGCCGAAAAGATATCTCTGTGCGGTTATTAAAGATAAATGCACGTAGACACGTACATTTTCCTTTATCTGAAAATGGGGTTGCCAATCTAACATTTGATTACAGCCATATACCGGGTGGGGGTTTGGGGGGTATGAGCACAAAACTTGGAATGTTTTGTTATATTAAGCTCATGACCGAAAATAGATTTCTCTTTTCGTGTCAAGGATACAATGCACTATGACCGTACACTTTCATATTCTCTGAAGGCGTGACACATTTCGTTACTTTAGAGGAACAGGGCTTAATATATGCATCAACCCATTTGAACATTAAGGAACGAGGTTTGAACCGTTTTGTTCAAACGTCATCAAGATGAAGAACGAGGCCTGAACTGATGTGAACAGACATCATGAGACAATGAGGACCGAGGCTTGAACTGCTGTGATCAAGCGTCATTAAGATGAAGAACGAGGCCTAAACTGTTTTGTCCAAACATCTTTGAAGCATGTTCATTAGATTTGAATTCCTTGAACTCCTGACGTATGAGATATCAGTCTTTTTGGTAACCAAACTCTGAGTCTTTCCTTCAAAGGATTGATAGATGTACCTGCACTTGAGTTAGAAGTACCTGCACTAAAATAAAGAGTTTGATTGCATTCATATAGGTTAGTGATATCATCATTTGAACCATTTGGAGGTTCACTATCAACTTTGGTTGTGCTATCGGTGAACATCTTTCCAGTAGGTATCCACCTAAGACTAACAGTCTTGAAAATTCTACTCGTTGGTTTCCACCTAAGACAAGATCTAGAGAGAGAAAGTTAGAGAGAGAGAATAATTTAGAGAGAAATAAGGAAAATACACTAAAGAGTGTGTGTAAAATGAATAGATGATTACCTCTTCCAAAGTTGGAAGAGGTATTTATAGTTTGAAAACCGTGAATGAATAATCGTTTGATGTTAAGGTAGGTTTGTTGTTTGATTAATGCAGTTTAAGTCCTGTTTAGGTTGACGGTTTGTTATTTGGCCCTAAAATATTTGAATTTTGACCAAAACACAAAATTTACCCTATTACCATAATTAAATTTTGTGGTAAAAATTAAGCAAAAAAGCTATTGAAAAATGTTATTTTTTTCTTCATTTTTCCCCCAAAATAAATTTGTATTTTAACAAAATTTTACCTATACCATAAATTTAAATTTGGGTGTATATAAATGAAGCAAAAAGGCTATAGGAAAAATTAATTTTTTCTTAACTTTTACCGCCAAAAGGAAAAATTAATTTTTTTTTTAATCAAACCGCTGCTAGTGTAAGCAAACCGCCGTGTAATAGAATAATCAAACCGCTGCTTCTTTTGACAACTCGCTGCCCTAATAAAATACTCAAATCGCTGTTTGGTAACTCGCCGTTTAGCAACTCGCCGTTTAGCAACTCGCCGTTTAGCAACTCGCCGTTTAGCAACTCGCCGTTTAGCAACTCGCCAGGGGTTCTTTTTGTATTTTTCTATTAAAATATTCAAACCGCCTTGGTACTTGTCAAACCGCCTTCAATAAGGCAACTCGCCGGCAAGAAAATAAGCAAATCGCCTTTGACCTAGTCAACTCGCCGGCTACCTTTTCCTAAAAATCCGGATCTTGTCCCTATCTTTTGTCAAACCGCCGGCAAGAATAACATTTAAATAAGCAACTCTCCACCAAGAACACTAGGACGATTTGAGCAAAATCGAGCCAAATAAGCTTTTTATCCATGAAAATAAGCTAGATACTTGTAATCCTAAGTAGGTATTTGAAGATTAAACATACAATAACATGTATTTCTTTGTGGATCTTCAAAAATGAAGCAACTCTCCACGAAGAACACCAACCTTTTAAAGCTTATTTTTCGAACTTGGAGCTTGTATAACACACGAAATTGATACAACCTAGCCTCTTTGATGTGTAGAACAAGAGAAGATCAAGATTAACAAACCATTAGACCCAATGTTTTTTTTGAGCCGTAATAAGCCACAAATTTTGATCTTGTTTAGCCACACGAATTAACCACGAATCCACCCTTGCTCTGATACCAATTTTAGGTTTCCCGAATTCACCCCAACATGTGTTAGATCTAAAGAGATCTAGAGAAGGGAAGGAACAAAAAAAAAGTTAGAGAGAGAGAATTGTTGAGGAGAAATAAGGAAAACACACTAAAGAGTGTGTGTAAAATGAATAGATGATTACCTCTTCCAAAGTTGGAAGAGGTATTTATAGTTCTTACAATACACCGGGTATTAGTACCCGGTTCAATATCGAAAGTCATACGTTTCCCTATTAAACTACGAGCTATAATGAACAGTAACATACAATGGGTGGACAGTCCTTTTTCTAATATCTAACAAATGGCTTATCAGCTTCTTAAATTCTTTATAAAACAGCTTAAGAGGTAAAGAAGTGTTTGGAAGCATCCTCCTGGTGTTGATGAAGCTCTAAATAAAGAAACTTGATGATTTTGAAGAGGAATATCAAAGTTAGGGAGGAATGTTGGGATAAAAAGTCTTCTTGATGTTGTTTGAATTATTGCTGCTCATCGTTTTCTGTAATGTTGCCAGTTGAGTTAGTACTGCTCAGAGACTTCAAAAAAAAAATGCTAAGTGTTTACTACTGCTAGTACACAGTTAGTACTGCTAGTGAATATTAGTGCTGCTAATGAACTTCAAAGAAAATATGC
This sequence comes from Tanacetum coccineum, assembly GCA_026074375.1. Classification (NCBI taxonomy): domain Eukaryota; kingdom Viridiplantae; phylum Streptophyta; class Magnoliopsida; order Asterales; family Asteraceae; genus Tanacetum; species Tanacetum coccineum. The sequence goes on along the minus strand of BQNB010045941.1, from coordinate 7,134 downwards.
TAAGTAGTTACTACTGTTAGTACAAAGTTAAGACTGCTCAGCTGAAGTTAATGCTGCTAGTGAAAATATGCTTGAAGTTACTACTGCTAGTGAATATCAAGTTAATGCTGCTAGTTAGTACTGCTTATATGATATGTATTAGTTGTTTATAGAAAAGATTTAGATACTTAGGGAAGTATTGTAAGCCGACTAGGACTCCTTGGTGTATAAAAAGGAGGACCTAGGCATAGAGTTTTTTGATGTACCAGAACCAAAACCAAAAATCAATCTTAGTCGTATAATTCTTAGCTTCAAGGTCTTTGTAATCCTAATACTTTGAGAGTATTCATATTATTATCATTAATAATATTGGAGCTTATTTGTTGAATTGTATGTTCAATGAAGTACTATTTCATTGATAATTCTTCTTAATATTAAAGATTAGATTCCACATAATTCTTTTAATTCATTCAAACATAGTTTTCTACTATAGTTTTGTTAGATTTATCTAATATAACTAATCCTTAAACAAGCTTAAGGAATTCGATCTATTAAAGTGGGATCAACATACCTCATCGTTTGATTGTTCTATGAACATTCATATTGCTTGAGAAGAGCTACATAACTTCATGGATGTAGTTTATCGTAAGCTAACCAACATCCATCTTGACATTGTCAAGCTCGTCGCCTCCATCTTCGTTTGTTTTCTTCTCTATTTATTTCTTTCTTTTACGGACGAAACACACTGAAGATACGTCACCATTTCCTTCGGGACAATGTCCAAAAGGAAACATCTCCATCGATAAGATTGCATCTGAAGATAACATCACCGACATTCTTTCTTTACCCCTTACACGTGAATCATTTAAATTATCTTCGTCTTGGTTTAGGAATGATGGAACACATTCCGTAAATCGCTCTCTTCTTTTCTTTTAGTCTCAATTCTAGTTCGTGTTCCATTCCGTATCGTGACAACTTAATTAATTCATCCAAAGTATTTTAAGCATTTTTAATTGGTGAAATGAAAATTAAAATGTCACTTCCTTCATAAAATTTGTCAAAAACCAAGCCTTCTCCTATTGGTGGTCCGGCGGCCCCTAGGTATATCTGGGACCGCTGGCAGCAAGCTTGTAATATCATTCATCTTTTTCTAAATCTAAAACAAAACACTTCCTCTCTTTTGCTACTAGCTGACATCTACTCTACACCGAAATCTATGCCCAATATCTATCCATAGATCAATGGGTCATTCTCATATTCCAACTCTCATAAATAATCGGTTGGTTTATGTTGTCAATAGTCAAGTGAATTTCATAGTGAAATGCGTCTCATTCTTAAACACATTCCTTACAATCCATTACTTTACAATAAATCCCCTCACATACAAACCTTGGTCCTCACATCTCGCATACGTCTTCTCTTAATTCTAATAGTCTCTTCTCTTCTATAGACGATTCTTCTAACTTTCAATAGTCTTCTCACTTCTAATAGTATTTCTACCTCTAACATTTTCTCTCTCTTCTAAACGTTCCTCTTCATCTCTAATAATTCTTATCACCTTTAACGTTTTCTCTCACTTCTAAACATTTCGTCTCTCTTCTCTTTGTCGTTTCACTTCTAATAGTCTTTCTACTTCTAATGTTTCTTCTCACTTCTAAACGTTTCTTTCCACTTCTAAAAAGTCTCCCCATCTCTAACGTTTCTTCTCACTTTTAAGCGTTTCTTCTCTCTTCTAATAGTCTTGTTACTATTAGAATTCCTCCTATATTTCTTGACAACTTAATTATTTCATCCAAAATATTTAAGTAATTTACGAAATGCAAATGTCACTCATTCGCTAAACTTTTAACTTTCTAGAAAGTGAAAACATAAAGAAGGTATTCAATCTTCAAGTGTTATTGAGTAACCACAATGTTGAGTCTCTCATTATTCTTCTACCTTGAAAGAACCACCACCTCATTTTACATACTCACATTTGTTCCTTAACATTGTCAACAAACAAAACACCAAACAAACCTTTAAATTCCCAATCCTCTACCTTTGTCTTAATAGAATCACTTGCACATCAATTGTTAGTGCAAATGATATATCAATCTTTTCTAACAACCTCTCATCGACGCGTTACTTCTCTAGTCTCTCTCATCCTTCCCCACTGTTCGGCTCTATGGAATCTCTTTTTCATTCTCATCTAAGAGCATGTCATCTCTATTTTTGTCCTATCTTTCTTTTATCCTTTTAAAGTATATATTTTGTCATATCTCATCAAGATATTAAGTGTCATTCGTCTCCCTTTAAAAGGCCATCTTCATAGTGTTTATGTGTCAACAAATAAATGAATCCCACTCTCGTTTATTATTAGTTGGTCGAATCTTTGTCCTTAAATATATGTCTCGATTCTTTTTATTCATCATTTAGGTTGTTAATTTTAAAATAATGATTGCATGTGTCTAGTTTCTACTTCTCTTTTAAAATGTCATACTTTAAAATAATAAAACCTAGAAGTGCATGTCTAGTTTCCCGCTAATGTTTTGTTATATGTATATGTGCACTTGTCTACTAACTTTGTTTTTTATCACAACAATATCTTGATTCCTTGGTTCCCCAAATAAGGGAGACCACACACCGAGGGGGAGAACTTGCAAGAGTTTTACTCATTTAAATTGCATCGAACTTCTTGAGCACCGATGATAATTTATTTGATCCATGGATCCGTTAGAGTCAACATGCAAGGAATGTAACTATCATGGGGACGCAAAGAGCAAGGGGGAGCTAGGAGATACATGGGTAAATAGCATAGATTTGGTTAAACCATGATGATATAAGACTTTACTCGGATGATGCAAGCTCACCTTTATAGGCAGATAGGATCGAGGATGGTAAAATATGATAAAAGGGCTCATTCATACTCCAAATACTTCACCTCCTCCACTTCAAAATCACCCTCAACCTTAAGAAACACAAAACCACCTCAACCTTATCTCTCATGTTGTCTTCTCATTCCTCCAACCAATATACTTTGATCACCTACCTTTTCCTCATTCCTTCAACCTATACACTCAAAGTACCTACCGTCTTCTCTTGCCTACTTCTCACCTCTCGTGACCTTTTCTAAACTATCCAAGGAACACACAATCACCTTCACCTTTATTTCTCACATCTTCTCCTCATACCTCAAATCTATATACTCGAAGCACCTATCCTCTTCTCATTCCTCCAACATATATACCCGAAGCATGTACCCTCTTCTCATGTCTTCTTCTCAAACCTCCAACCTATATGCTCCAACCATAATCTACACTATACCTTTTTGCTTCGACAAAAGGGGGAGAAGGGAGTGTAAACGAGTAACTTTTAAACTTTACTATGTGTTATAGTTTACATAGTTTGTCATCATAAAAAAGGGGGAGATTGTTAGTGCTAATATTACGATATTTAATCTATACGATCTCTTTATGTTTTGGTGATGACAAACATGTGACTTGTAATACATAATGTAAAGTACGCTAGTTACTCGCAATCACAAATCATCAATGCATACATACATCAACATCTCTCGACATCTCAAATCTGCATCAACACCGATGTTTGTTTGCACCCGACGTAAATCACATAAGGTATGTACAAACAAACATTAAACTTGTAGGATGATCAAAGAAATAAGTTTTTGACTTAAAACTTCACATTTTTATAAATGTGACAAAACAATTTTTCAAAAATCAATTAGATAAATTACAGGATCGTACGTCAATTTTTTAAAACCATTTGATTTGAAAATTAGAGCGACGTGGCTCTAATACCAAGTGTGGAAATCGTAGAATACCAATTGTGGAAATCATAGAGGGGGTGAATACGTTTCTATTTAAAAATTTAAAATGTTTCGTATCAAAATTCAAATTGTCAAATTTTTCCGAGATCAGTTAGACAAACTATGTGAAAAAGTGTGTATACAAAACATTTAAATATTCACTATAGCATATATCAAAAAATCAACTTATATCTATGATGTGCAAATAATCATCCAAACAATAAAAGGTAACACCCATTCACGACACATATAGATATGATGCAAGTATAAAATGGTAAAAGCAATAGCGTAAATAAGAATGTAAAGCGAACGGTAAAAGAGGAAATGCAACCGGATGCGATGGATTTATAGTGGTTTTGGATCACACTCAAAGCACTCTTCGCCCATACTCCACTGTCACTCCCTAGTACCCAACTCGAGAGATTATCATCACTAGTACAACAAGCTCCCTTTAGTGGCTGAAAACCGAACACACAAATAAGCTTACACCGATTTTCGACACTAAGAAGGCCCAAAAGTCGAGTTCTAATCCAATGCAAAGTAACCAATCTCTCACAACTAACCAAATACAACTTCACAACAATTCACACAACTTCTCTTCACCACACAAAATTTCACTTTCACTTCATTTGAATTGTTTCTTTATGGCTTCGGGTCTCAAAATTAATCTTCATAAAAGTAATTTATTAGGGATTAGAGTTAGTAAGGCAGAAACTGACTTAGCAGCCTCAATCATGGGATGCTCTACATTTTCTCCTCCTTTTCATTACCTCGAGGTTAAAATTGGAGCATCTATATCTAGAATCATTTTGTGGAAGGAAGTCACTGACAAAATCTCTTCTCGATTGTCAAAATGGAAGATAAAAACTCTTTCTAGTGGTGGTCGGCTGACACTCCTCAAATCTGTCCTTACAGCTCTTTCGCTTTATTACATGTCGATCTATAAAGCTCCTTCTGCTGTTTTAAAAGATTTGGAATCTATTCGTAGGGATTTTTTCCATGGTGTTGATAAGGTTGATAGAAAAATGGTTTGGGTTTGTTGGGAAAAGGTCTTGGCGTCAAAGAACAATGGTGGGCTTGGCGTCTCTAGCTTATACACCACTAACCGGGCTTTTCTCTTCAAATAGATATGGAGATTTCTCACTCAATGTTCTTCCCTCTTGTCTAGTCTTATTAAAGCAATTCATGGAGTTAAAGGAAATATCGATGATTCTCAAACAAAGATCAGTGGATCTATATGGTAGGAGTTGGTTCGTGAATTTGTTGCTCTTAAATCAAAAGGTATCGACTGTGTTTCTTTTATCAATCGCAAATTAGGGAATGGAGAGAATACTCTCTTTTGGGAAGACATTTGGCTAGGTGATTCTGCTCTAAAAATGACGCACCTTAGACTTTTCGCATTAGAGTTAAAAAAGATATTACCGTGGCTGAGAAAATGGGTAATTCTTCTTTAAACCTTTTTTTCGTCATTTGCCTAGAAGTGGAATTAAAGACGAGCAATACAAAAATTTAGTTTCCATTACGTCTAATGTTCTTCTCCCTCAAATGCATGATCGCTGGTCCTGGTCCCTTAATGCTTTAGGTGACTTCACGGTAAGATTGGTTAGAAATCATATGGATGATGTTCGTTTACCTAAATCTGATGTTCCAACCCATTGGGTTACAATGATTCCTATCAAGATAAATATTCTAGCTTGGGAGATTAGCATGGATAGATTACCGACTTAGTTTAATCTCTCTTCTTGTGGCTTGGAGATTCAGTCAATCTTATGTCCTCTATGTAACGTGGCTGTAGAAACTACTTCTCAAATTTTTTCTCTTGCTCTCTATCTCGGCATATCATGCACAAAGTATGTCGTTGGTGGGAACTTGATATCTCTTCTTTTAACTCTTATGTCGAGTGGTTTAATTGGCTCTCAAATGCTCGTATAGCTAAATGTGAGAAGGAGATTCTGGAAGGAATTTGTTACATCTCTTGGTGGTACATTTGGAAGTTTGAAAATCAGTTTCTATTTGGTTCAAGTCAGCCGAGAAGAGATTTTATTTTTGACGACATCGTTCAAATGTCTTTTCTTTGGATATCGAATCGTTGTAAATCCAAGATTGATTGGATCTCTTGGATTAAGAACCTTAATCTTATTAACTAGTTGGAGAACTAGTGGTTGGAGAACTAGTAGTTGGAGAACTAGTGGTTGGAGATCTAGTTGGAGAACTTGTGGTTGGAGAACTAATAGTTAGAGATCGAATGGTTGGAGAACTACTGTCAGGCCTCTTGTTTTTGTTTGGTATTTTAGCTTCGTGGGTTCTAATTTGTTTTATTTCCTCGGGGCTTGTTTTGGTCTACATCAAAATCTCTCTAGAGTGAAAACAGGTGGCTCGGCCTCCGTGAGTAGGGATTTTTCTCTTGTCTCGGAATTGGCAAGAGTTTTTTCATCCCTTTTGTAGTCCTTGCAGTTAAAGCCTCGAGTAGAGTCTAGTTTATGTTGTTTGTTTTTTTATTCTAGTATGTAATGTTTTTGCTTCTAGAGCCTTGCTAGTAGCAGTTATATTTTATATAAATCCATTTTCCGTTTAAAAAAAACTAAGTTATAGTTATAGTTCATGTGAAATTAGTACTTGCAGATGTACTTAGTATTTATTCACTAATTCAACCGAAAACATTTTATTCCCCCCACCTCTCAGAAAAAGTATCTCATACTACATGGTATTATAGCCTCAGGGTTGTTAATATTGTGGATCGAACTTTCGCTAGGTAATCGGTTAGTTTGATTTTGTTTCTATTTTATTTGATCGTGCTTTTGATTTACCTGGACTCTGTTATTTGCTTGTAACCTGCTTTCGCGATTCCTTTTTAGGGTTTGTTTTCTTTCGGTTATTTGGATGCTCGTATTATGGTTTGGTATTTGATTGACTCGTTATTTTGTAATCATAGTTGCTCGTAAAGATGATTCGTTGCAATCTATTAATGTTTAGTTAGATGGTAGAAATTATTCATATTGGAGTTATATTATGAAACAAAAATTACAAGGAAATCGACGTGGGGTTATGTTTCGGGTACCAAAACAAAACCTATTGATGGACTGTTAGTTGAAAATTATGTGGTGTTATGGGAAGTTGATAATTCTGATGTTATAACTTGGATTAATAATTCTGTCACATAATCTATATTGGCCTAGTTGGCAAAATACGACTTTGCTATGTTTGTGTATGATCATTTTTTAGATTATAGACACAAACTAATTTTCCAAACAGTATCATGAGGCGTATATTTGTTCACTTCAGCAGACTGATATGAGAATTCAATACTTTTTTCAGCTATGTCAACCTTGTGGGATTAGTTAGCATTGACT
>BQNB010045940.1:17203-41223 GCA_026074375.1 Tanacetum coccineum | reverse complement strand
AGGTTGATCCTCACGGATTCGAAGGTTACTCCAACAAAATACGGGCGAATGACAAAGCCATATTCGTCCCCTGCTTTATTGCTAACTGTTTTATTGCAGATTTACATAAAGATGGTCATGGAGTTACCTAGTTCTAGCTGACTCACAGATTCATAGCCACATGCTCATACCCGACCGACAAATATAAAGATACCATGAAAGATCAAGTACATGTTTCAAGACTTCAGCTACTCTGATACCGTACGTCTTTCTTGAAGTGACAAAGTATTAAAGTCAAAGAATTTTAAAGAAGTTTTCGTCACTCTGATACCGAACGTATTTCTCGAAGTGACGAAGTGTTATAGTTTAATAATTTTAAGAAAGATGTCTTATTCAATCTTTCAAGACCAAGAAACAACAACAGTATGAGCATGCCGGTCCAAAAGTCACAAGTTCACACGATGGCAAAGTTTACAAGATGGCAAAAAGAGATTATGCTTGGTTGATGATCTCAAGATGCTCAAGATCACATAGTCACATACAAGTCAAGATAAAGGAACAAGCTCAAGCCTAAAGTCAATGATCACTACACCATATTCACAAGAAAAGGAAAAGGAAAAGAAGTCTGCGAGCTCATAATTGAAGACTCAGCATAGTATACTAGGTTTAAGATTTTATAACATGGAGTGACCTTCCTTAGAGGGAGATTGTTAGGAATAGGAAAATCCTAGGAAAGTATCGGTCACTCCATAGATAACTGTCGTTAGCTCGTTAAGTATTATTTGGAAACTTACATAGTTAGTTAGCTAAAGGCCCATGGATAAACCCATGCAAGACCAAGCCTACGATCTACATGTAAGTATTTATACACCTCTTCATGCCTTGGAGAGGTGGTTGGTTGTTCATTATTTCACACACATAATACAAGTTTCCTTTCATGTTTCTTTCTCTCTCTAAAATGTTCATCCAACCCCTCTCTCTCTCTAAAACCATCCCTCTTTCTCTCTTCATGTATGTTATTTGATTATTATTCAGAGAACCCGATCGTGAGTAGTGTAGTTATGGTAAATCCAAGGTCGTCCCAAGAGCTAAAGGGTGGAAATAAATCTGAGTTTAAAGTGTTACGTTTTTAAAGCTGTTTAGAGATTAAGTTGTAAGAGAATAAATGAGAGGAATTAAAGTAGTTTTATCAATCAAAGGAATTGGTATAGTGGAAAACTACTAAGAAGATGAACCAATTTAACTTAATTAATTATCCAAGGTTGAACCAAAACCTAAAATTCTCTTTTCTATGGGCAAAAAAATGGCACCCTCTATTCCATCAATTCTGATCGCATAATCTTCTTCTTTCTTGATCTAAATATCATATAATACTCTTGTTTAATCTGTTAATCTTATGATTATAATGATTTAATAAGTTTCTTATTTGATTGATGTTTCTCTAAAGATTTAGGGTGCGATCTCTCATTTAGGGTTTGGTGTTTTTTCGTTCTTTAGGGATCTTAATTAATTCTTATCGACTTTCATTATGGAAGTCAGATAGTCCTTCATGTATTTATATTATTGCCTTACTTCAAAGGTTTTTCGTGATGAGATAGACGTGGATCTCTAGTCAAGAAAAATGCAAATTATATTATGTATATGCGAATCACTTGATTTGGGATCACGTAAATTGTTTTTTTTGGTTTTAGAACATTTATGATTAATGCTTTTGCAAATTAGGTATCTAACGTATTAAAAAGTTTGGCATATGTATTTACTAAACTTTTTATTATCATCTTTTATATTTGTGATTTCCCAAAAAGGATTATTTATCATTTACGTCGACTATGTGCTTTTTGTTAATACATATTCGTAATTAGATTTTTTTGTTCTTTAATTAAAAGCCTAGAAATTTATATGTTATTAAAAGTATGAGCCGTTACAAGTAATGCTTTCATTGCTTATTATAATTCCTTTTGGAGCATCTAATTTATCATTGTAACGGTTATTCTTAACTACTTTATGATGTATTTAAGAGTTACTATAAAAAGAATTCTTAAAAAAATTAAGACAAAAAACATTACTTAAAAAAGAAATTAACAAATTAGTATAGATTTGTTTTGTTTTTGCTATGGAATCAATAAATACACATATAATTAAAGGGGCATTTACATCTATATCCTTACAAAAGTTAAATATTACATCAATATCCTTCTTAATTTTGTAATTACGTCATTATCCTTCATTAACTTTTATAATTACATCAATATCATTTCCAAACTTTTATAATTACATCAATATCCTTCTCATACTTTTGAAATTACATCAATATCCTTCCCAAAAATTTAAATTCTCATATACATCAAAAAATTAACATGTTTACTCATCAATTGAGGCCAAATATGCATATGAACAAATAAATATATATGAGCAATATTTTTTCATGTTTATATCCAAACTTTTGTAATTATATCAACAGTTTTTTGTCGCTCGATGCCAAAATGTATATATGAATAATATGATCATGATCAAATAAAGAAGAATACATAATAATTTTCAACAATCTAAACTCAATATAATTATGATTTAATTGATTTTTAGACATCTAATATCCTTCTTAAAAGGTATGAAAGGATATTGAGTAATTAATTTTTTTTGTAAAGGACGTAGATGCGTAATTAAAAAAATTAAGAAGGATATTTTATGTAATATCAAACTTTGAGAAGGAATACGAGAACAATTTCCCTATAATAAAAGCCAAAGAAATTTATTGTGTCGTTAAAATATGGCTCTTAACAGGTATGCTTTTCCGTTGCTTAACATAATCCTTTTTTGTAACATCTCATTTTATCCATCATGTAAACTCAAAATTTATAACGGTTATATTAATGATAAATAAGTGATTTAATGAGAAAACTGTGTAACCACCATATCAATATTTGTAACATATAAAACTGAAAAAATATTATTGATATACATTAAAATGTCAGTTAAAAAATCTTAATATAAAAAAAACTCATGGTTTATGAAAGAATCAAAAAGCTACAACACAAACTAATGCTTTCATTGCTTATTATAATCCCTTTTGTAACATCCTATTTATCATCATGTAAACTCAAAACGTGTAACGGTTATATTAATGATAAATAAGTGATTTAATGGAAAAATTATGTAACCACCATATCAATATTTGTAACATATAAAACTAAAAAAATGTTATTGATATACATTAAAATGTCAGTTAAAAAATCTTAATATAAAAAAACTCATGGTTTATGAAAAAATCAAAAAGCTACAGCACAAACTAATCATACTTCACATACAATAGAATCAGTCATCCAAGATTCTTCTGGCCTTTGAACCTCGCCCAGTCCCTCGCCAGAAAATTAAATTATACAGGAACTCGTCGCCGCAACAAGCGGATACCCGTCTATTTTAACTTATGTTTCAAAGATGCTACTTATGTTCCCTTCTTTCGTTTGGACCTTAGTTTATTTTGATATGAAATACTTTGCATTGTTATTTGCAGGCCCGGATTTGATCACAGGCGAGCTGGGCGACCGCCCAGGGCATCAAACAAATAAGGGGCAACATAATTTTTTATAATCGAGTATATGAAAGCCTAAAAATCAAATGGTGTTTTGAAGAAAAAGAAAAAGAACACTGGTAAAGAAAAGAGAAGATGTAAAGAAATATGACTTTACTTTTACTTTTCAAAGATCCAACTCCCAAGTACATGTATTATTTTTTTCATATTGTTGTATTGATTGATAGTTGAACTATTTACAAGTCTCCCCCCATCATCTTTTATATATAATTAAAACAACCTTACTCTTTAGCTCCATAATCACTAAACAACATAAATGGATAACTTAACTATTTAAGATTCTCCCTCTTTATTATAGGCACTCATTTTGTTTAAATATTTTGTAGCTCTCTAAACACTAAACAACATGGATTAGACATATAACCTCTCGTTAAAATATTTAGTATCTCAAAATCAATATTACTTACATAATTTCATCTTTGACTTATAAAATATTTTTACGAGGAATATGTTAAATCTTTTAGTCTCTTTCATTTTATTTAGACATCCATTGATAAATAACAATAAGTGAGAAATAAAACAAGTCATAATATATGTTTTATTACTATTATTTAAACAGTTTTAATTCATTAATTGTTGATTATATAAAAACGAACTTTGTGAACTATAAAATTTCTCATAGATATTATAACTATATATTAAGAAGCAGTATGCTATTGGAATAAAAAAATAAAAGTTCAACACTATTCAAAGTTTAAGTAAAAAAAGGGAAAAAAATAATATATACAAAATGCACCCATCAAGTATGTGAAAAGTTACATAAACGACCTAAAATTTTAACCTTGTTTACAACGTTATTTACAACAAACTTTATTTATTAAATATGAAACGTATAGCTATCGATTCATTCGTAAAAATATGCCATTTAAAAGATCCTTGAATTGCGAAAAAACGAACCAAATATTGAAATACTTCTGACATACATACCATTTTAAAAAAAATGTTGAAGTTTAATATATATTTTTAAAAAACTTACGAAAATGGTCCCTGAGGTTATCGGTTCGTTGCAAGGTTAGACCCCAATGCCTGACAAATAGTACTTGAGGTTATTGACTACAATCCTTTAGTATATATAAATATATATAATATAAATATATATTTAGTATAAAATTTTCTATAAATAATGAGTAATAATTTTATATTAATTAATATTAAAATATAAAAATTAATAATAAAGAGAATTATTAAAAATAAATAAAAAAATAAAATATATAAATATATTATAAATGAAATTATAATTATATATAAAATAAATATTATATATAATGTAATTTATAGAATAATATAATATAACAATTTTATATATATTAATATTAATAAAAAATTATTATATAATTTAAAATTATTAATTATTAAAAAATAATATATTATAAAAATAATATCAATTAAATAGATAGAGTAAGTATTCCAAGAGGGTTTTAAGAAGAAAATTAATTTTGACCAAAGTAAAATCCCAAAAGACCTTCCCGGGTCGTTTCCCGACGAGGCGTGAATTGAGAATCGAGTTTAAGCTCGTGATCGGCGTGTTTTTGAAATGAATTCAAGATATGATTTGGTTTCGTAATCTACTAATAACATTGCAAAAACGAGTAATGTAAACTAAAAACAAAGCCAAAAATGACTTAACCGAAAAACGATAACAGGAATTAAAAAAACGCGACTTAAAAAAAACCTAAATTCTACAATTTTTAAACCCTACAAATGCAAAATAATTTTTAACAGTCCAAATGACAAAAGAAAATTTTTAAAAAAGATTTATATTTTTCGATCCTGACTTTTAATATTAATATTTTTATGAATTATAAAACTTTTTTTAATCTAAAATAAATATTAAAAATACTTAAAACTGATTATGATAATTCTGAAAAATTATGAATAGTACTTATGAAAGAATGCTAAATCAAAGAAAAATAAATTGGGTCACCAAGCTTATCCGAAAAAAAGCGGAAATAAGCAGAAAAAGGGCTCACAGCCTTAAAAACTGCCAAAAAGGGTTGTATTATTAAATTGGTCAAACCATAACCAGAAAAACCCTATGGGTAGAGTGGTTGTGTTGGTGTATTAAAATGCTTGTTAGAGGTTGTGGAGTCACGGTTTTTCGAAGCCATGCTCCACCGCATGACTTCCAAATTTCCTAAATAATTTTAATTTTTTTTGAAATTTGTCTTTTTTGAAAAATCTTTAAGACCTGAAAATAAGCAACTTTTGAAAAAGTACTTTTAATAAAAAGCTAAAATAAGCTGGAAATAAGCTCCTAAAAGTGACAGATTACTTAAAAGCTAAAGAAAAACTAAAATGCTAAACTGTTTGGCCTTTTTGGACACAATAAGCTAAAAGAAAAGAGAATAAGCTAAAATAAACCAAGACCTAAACCTAATAAGCAAAGAACACAGATAATAAGCAAAACAACTAAGCTAAAAATCCATTTAAAAGATACAAAAACAGCAGGCATAAGAATCAGTTTTAGAAGACTTTTCACTATTTTTAAACTAAACTTAGAAACTGTTAAGCACTTGAAATAAGCTAGAAACCTGAAACAGATGAAGATTGGGACCAAATAAGCACTTAAGATCAAAAATAAGCAAATTTCACTAGGTTAATGAGCTAGAAAAGCTGAATGAAAAAGCAGTGAAAGGCTAAATCCTTATGTTTTTGGTTTTTTTTAAGTTTTTATAAAAGAATAAGATGCTACTTGCAGGCCTAGAAATAAGCTAGCAAATGATGTTTTGACACCTTAATAAGCTAAAACAGGTGAAGTTCTATACCTATTGAGCTTATAGCTTCTTAGACTTAAACTAAAAACAGATTAATCCTACCCTAAAACAAGCAATCAAAACTGACTTATGAACTAAAATGACTAGCTAATAAAGACAGATTATAGGTTCTACCCACAAAACTAATGCAATGCTTAAGGACTCAAAACAAATGCATCACAATGCATTAGAAACCAGTCAAGAACATGAAAACAACAACTCAAATGCATTACTAAACAAAAATCACCAAAAATAGATTGCTAGAAACCTTCAACATAGCAGATTATGAAATTTTCTAACCAAAACCTTAAACTTGAGTTTTAAACCTTAACACTTTTTAAAACAGATTAAAACAACTTAAATAAGCTTGTTAAAGTTTGCTTAGTGACCTAAAACGGTTTTAAACTCATTTTGACCCACTTTGGCTATTTAACCCAAACACTCCTTTAAGTTTATCACATCCATTTAAAACTTGGTTTTTAAAGATTTAAGCAAGGGTTTTCAAAGATAGATTATGAACAATGAATAATAAGCAATATTAAGAAATTCCAACCACATATAAGCACTTTAAAATAAGCAAAATAAATAAGCAGTATTAAGCTATAAAAACCAAGATTTCATGAAAACTTTAACCAAATGAGCTACAAACTTCAAGACAAGCATAATAAGCAATAAACATGATGAATAAGCATAAATAAGCAAGAATAAGCTAGAAATAAGCAGTACAATAAGCTATGACAGTTTATGAGATAAAACTTGAAAATGAGAAACTTACAAAGCCCTTGCTCAAAACAAGGCAAATAAGCTTACAATAAGCTGATCTACAAGCTCTAGCTTGTCAAAGACAAGCTAGTGAAAACCCATAAGCCCTTCTAAAACTGGCTTGTCATCCAAAATAGCTTATGAATGATTTTCTTTGAGTAAAATTAACTTAGAACACTATAAGCTATGGACAAGCTTATAATGCTTAAGTAACAGCTTAAGTAAAGGTAAAAGAGCTTATGTGAGCTTAAAAAATGTTTTCAAAACCTATAATGCATTAAAAAAACAGATTAACATACAAACTTAGATTTCATTAAACTTGAATAAAACAGTACAAAGCTTTTAAATAAAAGTACAATAAGCTAAAAACATTAAATATAAGTTGTTAAACTAGATATCCCCCCAAAGGCTTACAAGAAGGCCCTATTTATACTAAAATTATTGAAGTCTTGGGTCTTGGACTTGTGTTTCTTCTCTGAGACAAATGGAGAGGTGTGTTTGTTGTATGAGTAAGTTGAAAATCAATCTCAGCCTTCAATCTTGAGTGTTCTTCAAGTTCTTTGATCTCAACCTTTGATTACTTGTCTTCTATCATAGACGAATGAGGTTGTTTAGGATTGCCAACATGGATTTGTTGTTTTATGAAGTGGGGTTAAGGTGGGAGAGGGACATTTTTGTCTGGGGTTGTAGGGTAACACGTTTTGGGGAAGATAAACAGTATCTTGGCGGGAAATTTTGATTTGGGTGAACAGGGTAACGGTGTTAAGGGTTATTGGCATTAGGGACTTGCAATGTTAGTCCCTAAGGACTAGCAATGTTAGTCCATGAGGACTAACGATGCAAAAAGGGTTAAGGGTGTTATAGTTAAGTGGGTTTGGGCCTTATGTTGGGCCGGGTTAAGGTTTAAAGGGATCTTGGGCTTTTTTAACTTATAAGACTTGATTTTAAGGGCTTAATGGGCTGGGCTGGCCCATTAAATGGGTGTGGGTTGGCCCATTTAAGATTGTTTATGTCCTCGGCTTCGATCTTTGACTTTTGACTTTGACTTTGATTTTTTGGTTGACTTTGACTTTTTCCTGGTTGACTTGACTTTTCACGCTCTTTTCATTCCCGTGCTTGGTTTTGTCCGTTTTGCCTTGATTTTTGTCTTTTAGTGAATATCCGATACATGCACAGTATATAAAGAAAAACAAGCATATATTCGGCATTTTATGTCTGTTTTTGGTCATTTAGGCTTGTTTTAATGGATAAATGGTATGTGTAATTAAGCACATACCAAAATCCCTCATACTAAGATATTGTCGTGTCCTCACGCAATGCCATAAGTAAACACTTGGGAAAACCAAGAATCTCGATCCCCCTCGACTAAGTACCTCAAAAAGTAGCTAAGTGTTCATCGAGGGGAATTAAAGAATCAACAATTTTAAAAAGCCCATTTTTGACCATTTTTAACTATTTATGCTTATTACCACACATATTTTTGTAGTTTTCCTTTTTCTCATTTTTTTATACTTTTCTTTTCGAGCAACTAACTAGAATGTTTGGACTTTTGTTATTCTTATAACTTTTAGGGTCACAGAACAAGAATCATTTTAATCCTAAAATGACCAAAAAGGATAAATTCATCGTTCCTGACTTTTCTCTTGTTCCAAACCAAGCTTAAAAACGAAATCACCGTTAAATACAAGTTTAAGATGCTAACACTATTCATACTCGTACCTTGTGAAACTTTTCGCTCCCGACAATTATTATATCTTAGGTGAATGTGCTTATTTCGAATTTCAACCATAGATCAAATGTTTTGCAAAATTTATATGCTTCACGTTCCACCTAAAAGAAATGAGTTTGAAGGCGAGATCATCCCATGTAGCGACTTTCATCTCGGCACATCCCAACCTTGCGGCTAAGTGACCAGGATTTTGACACCCCATAGTGACTAGTATCGAGACTCACGGACCTTCGGTTTTAAAACTCTTGGATTTTCCGTATATACAGAAAATCACAACTTAAAACGAAATAGTCTTAGTTCAAAAGCATATTTAAATTTAAGAAAAAAAGATTTTCCCTATATTTATTAAATCACATTTATTACACTTAATATAATTACACATCCTTTAAACTAAAGAAATCATCGACCTTTTAAAAGGCTGCAACATCGGTTGTGAGACGGTAAGATGCAGCAAACTTTTATCAGTCTCGGATAATTACTATGTGCCTTATTTAGAAGACTGCAACATTGGTTGTGAGCCGGAAAGATGCAGTAAACTTTTATTATCCCACAGTTTTTATTATTATTATTATCTCATTTTTCATTTTTTTTAACATATAATACCACGATATAGAGAAAAAAAATTAGAAAATTTAAGTATAAATTTTAACTAAAATTATTGATATTGATTATACTTCAAAAATTATTGATTTAAGTTTAATTTTCGAAGATAGCACGTATTATTAGTCCGGTTAGAAGCTTATGGGAGAGAAAAGCCACAAACTACACTTATGAGCTCTTAAGATTTCCAACTAATCCTTGTTTAGCATCTAACTCATAATTAACTCTATCATTTCTCGTTCTTCGCAAATTTAAAATCTTTAATAAAAAGATCCGCGAATGCTTAGTCTAAAAGTTAAGGGACAAGCTAGAGCTCAATACGCTCGATTGAGTCAAAATTTATTCTTATTCTACCCAGCAGGAAAGTCAACATTGTGATAAAACACTTATTTTATTTTTGAAATTTTTGAAATTTTTTCATTTTTTGGTATTTTGGTGGTAAAAATAGGATTACGTGAAAACAACGGCTGCAGGCATAATCAAATCGATAGATCCCCCCATACTAGAATTGAACATTGTCCTCAATGTTTTAAGAAGGGTCTCTACGTAAATCTAAAGCCGTTTATTAAGTGTGCACAAAGATATATACGTTAGTCGAGTAAGATTGGGATACAACCAAATTCCCATAATAAAGCTAGGATTGAAGCTCGAGTGAACGATGGACAAAACCACGAGCACGAGAGGCTTCATAATCCGGGGTAATCTTGGACATACAACACCCAAAACATGAAACACGAAAAAAGAAAAGGTGAGCCTCCTCACATCACACTTATTCATTACTACATTATAAATTATTTAGGAAAAGACATGAGTTTGCCCCCACCCACAATCGCTTTATTTTTGTTTGAGGGGGTAAGTGGGAGGTCCGATCTTGAGACCTGACTCGATCGACCCCAACTTAAGTTGGTCAAGGAGGATAGAAATGGAGAAACGGAACATCCAAGATAAGATTGCCCCCTCCAGAAATCATCATCGGGCTTTCAAAAAAATCAGAAATGATCTTTGAAGGATTAAAGCCCCGATCAGATAAGAGATGAGGAGATTTTTCTTCATATGAAGAAAGACTACTAGGATTGAAAACGTTTTCCTTATTTTCGGATGAAAATAGGAGCAAAGTGTCAAAAACCAGAGAAAGAGGATCACGGATGAATGAGATAGAAAATTTATTTAGTGATAGAAATCTCTTTGGTTGGACTTCAATGAATATCCCTGGATCGCAAATCTTGTTTCTAGTTCCGGAAGGAAAAGAAACTACAAGATCGGACCCGAGGAAATCATCAGAATGAGCGAAGTCCGAATCCAGATAAAGGGTGGGATGGTTGGGCAACACATTAGGCACACGAGTTTCTCCCAAAAAATCTTTCATAACAACGATAGTCAACTCGCCCTGATCGGGCTCAATCTCAAAGAGAAACGAATCATACTCTGGAAGAGAGTTATCAGCATGAGTAGTGGTACTGCCACTACTCGTCTCTTCTGTATGATCTCTAAATTCTCGAATCGGGTAAAGAGAATTAATGCTGATAATAGAAGAAGTATTAGACTTCTTAAAGAAAGAGTCACTATCCTTAACAGGGATAGGAAATGGGGAAGGAGACTTGAGCACACAATCAGGAGTGTGGTTGTCATTTAAAGATTCGATCTTAGCAATAAGAAGATAGATATTCAATAATTTCTCACGAAGTATATTGTCCTTCACCTCCCCTAAGCTGACGAGCTTAGAATCGGGAGGTGATGCTTCAACGTAATCGATGTCTTCATAAGAATCGTCATCAATTGAAGTTAAAAAAATTAAGACAAAAAACATTACTTAAAAAGGAAATTAACAAATTAGTATAGATTTGTTTTACTTTTGCTATAGAATCAATACATAGACATAATTAAAAGCCTAGAAATTTATGTGTCGTTAAAAGTATGGTCGTTACAAGTAATGCTTTCATTGCTTATTATAATCTCTTTTGTAATATCTCATTTATCATCATGTAAACTCTAAACCTGTAACGGTTATATTAATAATAAATAAGTGATTTAATGAGAAAACTGTGTAACCACCATATCAATATTTGTAACATATAAAACTGAAAAAATATTATTGATATACATTAAAATGTCATTTAAAAAATCTTAATATAAAAAAACTCATGGTTTATGAAAGAATCAAAAAGCTACAACACAAACTAATGCTTTCATTGCTTATTATAATCCCTTTTGTAACATCTCATTTATCATCATGTAAACTCAAAACTTGTAACGGTTATATTAATGATAAATAAGTGATTTAATGGGAAAACTGTGTAACCACCATATCAATATTTGTAACATATAAAACTAAAAAAATGTTATTGATATACATTAAAATGTCAGTTAAAAAATCTTAATATAAAAAAACTCATGGTTTATGAAAAAATCAAAAAGCTACAGCACAAACTAATCATACTTCACATACAATAGAATCAGTCATCCAAGATTCTTCTGGCCTTTGAACCTCGCCCAGTCCCTCGCCAGAAAATTAAATTATACAGGAACTCGTCGCCGCAACAAGCGGATACCCGTCTATTTTAACTTATGTTTCAAAGATGCTACTTATGTTCCCTTCTTTCGTTTGGACCTTAGTTTATTTTGATATGAAATACTTTGCATTGTTATTTGCAGGCCCGGATTTGATCACAGGCGAGCTGGGCGACCGCCCAGGGCATCAAACAAATAAGGGGCAACATAATTTTTTATTCGAGTATATGAAACTAAAAACATAAATGGTGTTTTGATAGAAAAAGAAAAAGAACACTGGTAAAGAAAAGAGAAAGATGTAGAAGGAAATATGACTTTTACTTTTTGACTTTTCAATGTCCAACTCCCAAGTACATGTATTTTTTATTTAATATGGTTGTATTGATTGATAATTAAACTATTTACAAGTCTCCCTCTTCATCTTTTCTATATAATAAAAAGCAACATTACTTTTTAGCTCCATAATCACTAAACAACATAAATGGATAATTTAATTATTTACGATTCTCCCCCTTTGTTATAGGCATTCGTTTTGTTTAAATATTTTGTAGCTCTCTAAACATTAAACAACATGGATTAAACATATACCTCTCGTTAAAATATTTAGTATCTCAAAATCAATATTACTTACATAATTTCATCTTTGACTTATAAAATATTTTTACGAGGAATATGTTAAATCTTTTAGTCTCTTTCATTTTGTTTAGACATCCATTGATAAATAACAATGAATGAGAAACATAACAAGTCATAATATATATTTTATTACTATTATTTAAACAGATTTAATTCATTAATTGTTGATTACATAACAACGAACTTTTTTAGTCTCCTTTTAATAGGTGAACTATAAAATTTCTCATAGATATTATAACTATATATTAAGAAGCAGTATGCTATTGGAATAAAAAAATAAAATGTTCATCACTATCAAAGTTAAGAGAAAAAAGGAAAAAAATAATATTTACAAAATGCACCCTCAAGTATGTGAAAAGTTACATAAACGACCTTAAAATTTTACCTGTTTACAACGTTTTTTACAACAAACTTTATTTATTAAATATGAAACGTATAGCTATCGATTCATTCGTAAAAATATGCCATTTAAAAGATCCTTGAATTGCGAAAAAACGAACCAAATATTGAAATACTTCTGACATACATACCATTTTAAAAAAAATGTTGAAGTTTAATATATATTTTTAAAAAACTTACGAAAATGGTCCCTGAGGTTATCGGTTCGTTGCAAGGTTAGTCCCAATGCCTGACAAATAGTACTTGAGGTTATTGACTACAATCCTTTAGTATATATAAATATATATAATATAAATATATAATAGGATATATAAATTAAATAGAGAGAGTAAGTATTCCAAGAGGGTTTTAAGAAGAAAATTACTTTTGACCAAAGTAAAATCCTAAAAGACCTTCCCGGGTCGTTTCCCGACGAGGCGTGGATTGAGAATCGAGTTTAAGCTCGTGATCGCGTGTTTGAATGATTCAAGATTTGATTTGGTTTCTAATTCTACTAATAACATGCAAAAACGAGTAAAGGCAAACTAAAACGAAAGCAATTAAGGACTTAAACGAAAAACGTTAACGGAAATTAAAAACGCGACTTAAAAACCTAAATTCTACAATTTTAACCTTACAAATGCAAATTTAATTTTTAACAGTCCTAAATGACAAATGAAATTTTTTAAAAAAGAATTATATTTTTCTGACTTTTATTTAATTTTTTATGAATTAAAAACAGTTTTTATCTAAATTAAATATTAAAAATACTAAACTAATTATGAAAATTCTGAAAAAATTATAAAAAGTACTTTGAAGAATGCTAAATCTAAGAAAAATAATTTGGATCACCAAACTTATCTAAATAAGCTGGAAATAAGCCGAAAAGGGCTTATAGCTTAAAAAACTGCCAAAAAGTGTTATATATTAAATTGTGCAAACCATAACCAAAAAAGACCCAAGGGCAGAGTGGTTGTGTGTGGTGTGTTAAAATGCTTGGTATAGGTTGTGGAGGTCACGGGTTCGAGCCTTGCCCACCCATGACTTCCCAATTTCCCTAGTATTTTTATTTTTTTTGAAATTTCTTTTTGAAAAATCTTTAAGACCTGAAAATAAGCAACTTTTGAAAAAGTACTTTTTATAAAAAGCTAAAATAAGCTAGAAATAAACTCCTAAAAGTGACAGATTACTTAGAAGCTAAAAAAACTAAAATGCTAAACTGTTTGGCCTTTTTGGACATAATAAGCTAAAAGAAAAGAGAATAAGCTAAAATAAACAAAGACCTAAACCTAATATGCAAAGAACACAGATAATAAACAAAACAACTAAGCTAAAAATCCATTTAAAAGATACAAAAACAGCAGGCATAAGAATCAGTTTTAGAAGACTTTTCATTATTTTTAAACTAAACTTAGAAATTGTTAAGCACTTGAAATAAGCTAGAAACCTGAAACAGATGAAGATTGGGACCTAATAAGCACTTAAGATCCAAAATAAGCAAATTTCACTAGGGTAATGAGCTAGAAAAGATGAATGAAAAAGCAGTGAAAGGCTAAATCCTTATAATTTTGGTTTTTTAAGTTTTTATAAAAGAATAAGATGCTACTTGTAGGCCTAGAAATAAGCTAGCAAATGATGTTTTGACACCTTAATAAGCTAAAACAGGTGAAGTTCAATACATATTGTTCTTATAGCATCTTAGACTTAAACTAAAAACAAATTAATCCTACCCTAAAACAAGCAATCAAAACTGACTTATGAACTAAAATGACTAGCTAATAAAGACAGATTATAGGTTCTAACCACAAAACTAATGCAATACTTAAGGACTCAAAACAAATGCATCACTATGCATTAGAAACCAGTCAAGAACATGAAAACAGCAACTCAAATGCATTACTAAACAAAAATCATCAAAAACAGATTACTAGAAACCTTCAACATAGCAGATTATGAAATTTTCTAACCAAAACCTTAAACTTGAGTTTTAAACTTTAACACTTTTTAAAACAGATTAAAACAACTTAAATAAGCTTGTTAAAGTTTGCTTAGTGACCCAAAACGGTTTTAAACTCATATTGACCCACTTTGGCTATTTAACCCAAACATTCCTTTAAGTTTATCACATCCATTTAAAACTTGGTTTTTAAAGATTTAAGAAAGGGTTTTCAAAGACAGATTGTGAACAATGAATAATAAGCAATATTAAGCAAATTCCAACCACAGATAAGCACTTTAAAATAAGCAAAATATATAAGCGGTATTAAGCTATAAAAACCAAGATTTTATGAAAACTTTAACCAAATGAGCTACAAACTTCAAGACAAGCATAATAAGCAATAAACAGGATGAATAAGCACAAATAAGCAAGAATAAGCCAGAAATAAGCAGTACAATAAGCTATGACAGTTTATGAGATAAAACTTGAAAATGAGAAACTTACAAAGCCCTTGCTTAAAACAGGGCAAATAAGCTTACAATAAGCTGATCTACAAGCTCTAGCTTGTCAAAGACAAGCTAGTGAAAACCCACAAGCCATTCCAAAACTGGCTTGTCATCCAAAATAGCTTATGAGTGATTTTCTTTGAGTAAAATTAACTTAGAACACTATAGGCTATGGTCAAGCTTATAATGCTTAAGTAACGGCTTAAGTAAAGGTAAAAGAGCTTATGGGAGCTTAAAAAAGCGTTTTCAAAACATAAAATGCATTAAAAAAATAGATTAACATAAAAACTTAGATTTCATTAAACTTGAATAAAACAGTACAAAGCTTTTAAATAAAAGTACAATAAGCTAAAAATATTAAATATAAGCTGATAAACTAGATATCCCCCCAAAGGCTTACAAGAAGGCCCTATTTATACTAAAATTCTTGAAGTCTTGGGTCTTGGACTTGTGTTTCTTCTCTGAGACAAATGGAGAGGTGTGTTTGTTGTGTGAGTAAGTCGAAAATCAATCTCAGCCTTCAATCTTGAGTGTTCTCCAAGTTCTTTGATCGCAACCTTTGATTACTTGTCTTCTATCATAGACGAATGAGGTTGTTTAGGATTGTCAACATGGATTTGTTATTTTATGAAGTGGGGTTAAGGTGGGAGAGTGACGTTTTTGTCTAGGGTTGTAGGGTAACACGTTTTGGGGAAGATAAACAGTATCTTGGCGGGAAATTTTGATTTGGGTGAACAGGGTAACGGTGTTAAGGGTTATTGGCATTAGGGACTTGCAATGTTAGTCCCTAAGGACTAGCAATGTTAGTCCATAAGGACTAACGATGCAAAAGGGTTAAGGGTGTTATAGTTAAGTGGGTTTGGGCCTTATGTTGGGCCGGGTTAGGGTTTAAAGGGATCTTGGGCTTTTTTAACTTATAAGACTTGATTTTAAGGGCTTAATGGGCTGGCCCGACCCATTAAATGGGTGCGGGTTGGCCTATTTAAGATTGTTTATGTCCTCGGCTTCGATCTTTGACTTTTGACTTTGACTTTGACTTTTTGGTTAACTTTGAATTTTTCCTGGTTGACTTGACTTTTCACGCTCTTTTCATTCCCGTGCTCGGTTTTGTCCGTTTTGCCTTGATTTTTGTCTTTTAGTGAATAACCGATACCTGCACAGTATATAAAGCAAAACAAGCATATATTCGGCATTTTATGTCCGTTTTTGGTCATTTAGGCTTGTTTTAATGGATAAATGGAATGTGTATTTAAGCGCATACCAGTTATCGATCCGTTGCAAAATTAGTCATGCGTGCTCCGCGATGACATGTAGGTTACGAAACTCATTGCTAATCATTCAATCAGTATTTTAATGTGCATATTTTGATGATTTACATACCACAAAATATGACACGTCTTATTGTTTTTTACATGGACAACCCACATAAATGTGAATATATAAACAAAATTGCAAAGTCAATAACATTTTATACTATATTTGGTAGTTCACGTATTAAAATGAGACTTTGAAAAAAGTTCATTGTTACTTAACGAAGTAAAGTCGTTTTTCTCTTAAGAAAACGTTATAAAAGATAATTTTAGTGGGGGCATTTTTTTTTGCCTCGACCAGGGCATTAAAATTCCCAGGACCGACCCTGGTTATTTGCTTAAAGTAATTTTAGTTTAAACTATCATTCATTTGTACAATTATTATTTAAAAAATGTTTAACCGAATAATATTTGCTCGCCGCAAAATATAGTAACATGATACCCGCCTTGCGCAGGTACCCTGCTAGTACTATAACATCTATGTGTGCTAGGCACGACTTAAGGTCTTTATAAGCGGCTACTTATTTGAACACTTACAAATTCTAAAAGGTTACACAATTTTTTTAAGAACTTATTAACATCAAGAAATATGGATAAACAAACTAAGTTTATTTATGTTATTAATTATTATTATGGCCTGAGCAACTATAACTTGCATTTCAATATTTTTGTTTGATGTTGTTATAGTTAAAGACCATCCATTTTCTCATTATACCTATCTATCTATTAACCATCAAGATTATTCCCTCGAGGATGCATTTAATTTTCGGGTGCATTAATGATATTCGACCCGCGTCTTACCCGGCCTTTAAACCCGTTTACACTCGGGTTGCACATTAAATGCAGGCCCAACCTATGCGTACGTGTCTTCATATCATACATATACCTATGACTCATGAATCACACTTTAACAAAGCCCATTTACTCTCATAAAACCCACCACACCAGATTGAAAAAAAACTCCAAATTAGTTGAAGATCTAAGATCTATGAGGTTGCGTTGTTCAATTTCAAGATTAAAAGACTTGATCAAGTAAGCTTATTAACCTTAAAATCATTATTTCGTTCTAGATTTGTTACATGTTTAAGCAATTTTTTTGATTTTGAGATTTGGTTTAATAATCTTAACATGTGGCAGTTTTTGTCTGTTTTTGGTCATTTAAGCTCGTTTTTAGAGGCAAAAGATATGTGTAATTAAGCACTTATCACTAGCCCTAATATTAAAAAATAATATTATCAAGTTATTAAAGAAAGAACATGTGGGAGTAGATTGAATGTATGATGAAATGTTTTTTTCAAGTGTAAGTTGTGAAATTGTGATGGAGCTTTTATTTGTTGTAGGGTTTTTTGCCCAAAAGTTAAAAAACTAAGATTTTTGAATGGTATGATTTTAATTATCCTTTTAATATAGTACTACTTCTGTTAAAAAATATGACAATTTTTATTTGTAATATGACTCATAACTTACATTTTGGTGTAGTTTTACATAGTCTTGGTATGCAAATTTAGACATTAGCTATTAAATGCGTTATGATTGCTCCATTACAAGTTTCTTAGAAGTACTAATTGCATTGAAGCTTAATAGTTAATCAACGCTCAATTGTTGGCTATAATAAAGATAGCCCATAAGAAAATCGTTTTAGTTATTAACATTTTTCTGTTCAAGTCCTTAGCCAATACAACAATCTAATTTGTTCCACGCCATCTGATTTCAATAAGAAAATAGAATCTTATACATTATATCCTGTATAATTTACTAAGTTAGAAAAAATGTAAAACCATTACTTCTAATCTTTATAAAGATAACTTGCAATCTTTATAAAGCGACGATAGGTCTAGAGTTTTTGTAACTTTAACTTTTTGTAAAATTAGAATACGTAAAGCTAACTTTTTATTGGCAAAGCCTTGGTCTAAAACTAATGTAATCATGTTGTACTTAATGGTGAAAGATGCTTACTTTTTGTCTTTTATTCTTATCTTTTCAACTTGGTGACTGTAATAATAATCAAACATTACGTTTCATCAGGGCATAGGCCTGGTATAGGAGGTATGCTAGCTGGAGGTGCAGCCGCATATAGGGCACCCTAGCTTACAACATCACATGGTCATGGATGTCATGAAGGCCATAACGTCTCACATGGGGCCACAACATGGTTTCGGGCATGGGTGGCATGAGACCTTTCAGTGCGGCAAACATGGTAAGTATAGTGGTGGTAAGTTCAAGGTTTGATATCTCTCTCTTAGGTGTTTCAGTGAGCCATGTCTGGAATTTCTAAGTGCCCTACAAGTCCTCAAAGAACGGTCCAACAAGCAATAAATAGATTGATGGTTTTGGATATAATTAGTCTCACAAAATTAGTCAGGTTTCCACTACTTGGATTATCAAAATTTATTGCAAATGCTTAACTGAAGGAGCTTAAAATGTGGAAGGGTTGATAGATGTTGCTACTGTGATATGGAGATGTTGCTTTGCAAATGGTTAGTTTGATTTTTGCTTGATTTTCATTCTACATTTAACACTAATATTAACCATCTTTTTCTGTCTCTTTAAACAATGTATTGGTATTTTATAAAAGGACACCATAATTGCTTGCTTACTTTCTCGCAATCTATAAACAGAACTTAAACTCGGATATCTGTTAATTCAAATTGAGTAATTAAAAGTGTACAAGTATATGGAAAAGGACCAAACATAAACTTTCTTAGTACTATTTCTAAATTGAATGGATATTAATACTAAAACCTGTATTTAAGGCCATTCTTAAAAAAAGGTTGAAACATATGATGTTCGGTATTTATGACTTATTTCTACTTAAGGTAAAAGTTAATATTTAGTCAATTACGTGGTGGTGGTGGTAACACAAAATGTTGTAAACATTGGTACGTAGGATTCACAAGCTACTCAACAGTCGTTTCAAATTGATTGGCATTTACATGCTCAATCGTTAATCACAGCGGTTCACATTATCCGCAACAACGACAGTCTGCATAATGACATTCTCTAACGTTTGTACAATCTCTGTGATATTGTATTCCACATGATTTTTGAGATCTTTCTTTAATGTTGTTGCATTTTGGAACATGATGTTCAAAAACGCCATCGGCTCTAGCTGGAACTTCTTTAAATATCTCCATCAGAAATGCTCAACTTCAGCTCAACTTAGGCGTTCCACAGATACAACCTGAATCGACTCGCAGGAATATCAGGCCATGGTTTTCGACAGATTTTCATTCCACTTATCTTCAAACTGGCAAGATGCAGATCACTTCCACGCCTTCTACAACCATGAAAGGTATGTGAAATCTACTACTTTTTGCTCATTTATATCTTAAGTTTGTCTAAACTTTTGTTTACAGGGGTTTTCAACCGGGTAACTTCTTCAAGTTTAAATCAGCATAAAAGAACTCATCAAGCCATTCAGTCAGTCTCATCGACATTAGATAAGGGCATTACACAGAATGTGCGCAACCGAGGTGTGATGGTCGGAACTACTTCCACAGGTCCAGCTGTTGGTTACGCAAGCACAATTGCAGGCAACAATGGGGACGGATCCAGTGGTGTTCACAATGACAGTAAACATCTTATATTTTCATATGATTCTCTCATCTAATTCATTCAATTGATTCTCAGTGATGGAATTTTACTCATGAAAATTTAAGCCTAAGCATTAGTGACTGTTTTTCCAGGTGTTGAAATGATTGTAATTGTGTCGGGTTTGGAACCAACACCAATGATAGAAGTGGGTGTGTTGTTTGGACTGGAAATCTTAGCTTTATGGTTAGCCCGCACCAGATTTCTACATGGAAGTACGTGATCAGTTTCCAACATCTACTCGGTCCAAGTTTTGCAGGTGAGAATTTCGATCACGAAAGCATAAAGTAATTAAAAAAATGGTATTTTATTGGTATTTACTAAATGTTTTAACACATATGACGATGGAAAAAGAGGGAAAGTAAATTATATGTAAAGTTACCAATAGCCATACAACGTAACGTAAGTTTAGGCGTACGAGAACGAAAAGAGAACTTCGTTCCCATATAGAAAAATCTTACATTATTTAAGCAAGGTAAACATTACACACTTACTCTTTTCTTTACCTTAAACAATACTTAGATGTTGGAAAATGGGCGTGTATGGCGGGTAAGTTTACAGGTTAATATAGGTATATGGGTGTCAAGTTAGTTTTTTTGTGCTGAAGTTTATTACTCCGTGATAACCAATGTGTCTGAATGCACAAGGTAGAAACATCACAGTAAAGCCTGCTGATAACCAGAAGAACAAAGGGATGCCGACACAGCAAGCACCAGGAGGAATTGTTCCCGTTCAGATAGCTGGATATGCACATCCTGGGAAAACTCATCCAAATGTCGGTTATAAGCTGCTATAATGTTTACCAAGAAAAAGGTACGTATCAGTGAAGGCGTTTTTAGCAGATGAGATTATGCAGAGAAGATTTTTTGATGTCAAAGCAAACAATCTGATTTGAAGTTGAGATTTAAAAAAGTTTGACTGTAAAACTGTTGTGAGGTATGTTTGGAGAATATATTTTGTGATGCAACGACCTTTTTCACGGTGTACATCCCGCGACGGAGCGCGGGCAAACAAACTTGTTTTAGTGACCTGTGAATAATACCTAATTAAATGCCTTTGTATCTTATTTCATTACCTGAATGATATACGCTACATCTCACTAATTTCTACACAACATACACTAAAGAAAGTTAGGCAAAGATAAACCCGTGGGTATAATATATTATTTGACCACAATATATAATGATTACAGGAGACATAAAGGAAACTTTAACGGATCCTAAATTCACAAACGGGCTTGGGCCTACTAACCTATCCTCTAATACTCCCCTACAGTCTCAGCGATGAAATCGCGAAAGCTCGGACTGGAGTAGTAAACTAGACAAGAAAAGAAACATTAACATAATAAAAACATAACTTTAGTCGACTCGTGACAAAACCGTACCAATGGTCGATTTTAGTCTACTGGTACCAACGGTCGGCTAAGTCGACTGGTAACACAACCGTACCAACGATCGACTTTAGGGACTGGTACCAACGATCAACTTTATTCAACTGGTAACAAGTCGACTGGTACCAACGGTCGGCTAAGTCGACTGGTAACACAACCGTACAAACGGTCGACTTTAGGGACTGGTACCAACAATCAACTTTATTCAACTGGTAACAAAGTCGTGTGAACCATCAACTAACAAACAAACAATAAAACAACTATATCTTTTTCTTGATAATCTTAAATCTTAGATGCCCATAATCGCATAACATAAAATAAATCCACAAGGATGATAATTTAAAGATAATATTACATATCCATGCTCCATCCAAAACAGTTTAGCACGTTTTCAAACCTTGAAGACCTTCATCAACAACATGAGCAGGATCAGAAACAAGGTCATCAACCGGATTAGACTACATGAGCAGGATCAGAAACAAGGTCATCAACCGGATTAGACTGATTCTTCAACTGGGATTTGAGAGATTCCAATGTCTTTTTCTTTCATCAATAAGTTTTGAGGTGCGTGGTAGAGGAATTTTTGGATCGATAGATATAATTTTGGTTGAGGAGATGGTTAGGGTTTGACGGGTGGCTTAGGGAGATGTCTCAACATAGCCACCTAAGTTTGAGGATCAGACATGCTCTGATACCATGTTAGACAATGATAAACTCATAGGTATAATATATTATTCGACCACAATATATAATGATTACAGGAGACGTAAAGAAACCGTAACAGACCCTAAACCCACAAACGGGCTTGGGCTTACTAACCTATCCTCTAATAACCTATGGGTTTTCAAACACCAAGAAATATTTTGGTGACCTTTGAATAATACCTAATTAAACGAATGCTCTAGGCTACATCTCACTAATTTCTACACAACATACAGTAAAGAAAGTTAAAACTATAAACTTCTTCATTTATATATTGCACAAAATAAATAGGAGAGGCTTGAAGACCTATTCTTGTTGGGGTTATTATACAAAGAAGTTACTATACTTTCCCAAAAAGTTCGCTTAAGTTACTAAACTTTCATTTTGTTCACTTAGGTTACTAAACTTATGAAACATGACATTTGGGGTTACTCAACTTTGCAAAAATATACGTAAACATCATTGAACTTGTAAAAACATGACATTTATGTTACTTAACTTACCTAAAAATATACGTCCAGGTTGCTCGGATTAACATTGAAATTATGAGGGTGTATGTTTATCAAAAGTTCAGTAACCTAAGTGAACAAAATGAAAGTTGAGTAACTTAGGCGAACTTTTTGAGAAAGTATAGTAACTTCTTTGTCTATTAACCCTTCTTGTTTATATTACATCGTTGGTTTAAAACTAGATTCCATCATTAATGAAGAAGAATATAACATGGTTGTTACGATACAGTTCATGATCTTAGTATCTTACGATTTTACGATACTTCAAAGAAAAACGATTCCAATTTTACGTAGGATCTTTGCAACCTTAAGATTTTATACAATCCCGATCTTAACCATAAGATCTTAAGATTTAATATCATCCGATCTTACTTTTCTTGAACTACAAACTAAAAAATTACAAATTTATGAATTATGTTGTATAAAATTTAAACAAGAACATATTAAACTTCTTAAACATTACATAAACATAACTTAGATCAAAATTTCAATAAAATATATTTTTTTGTTTATGATATATATCAATTTTTTGATTTGTCTAATATTACAAAAATTATTAATAAAATGACATTATATTAGGATTTTAAGATCCTGATCCGATTTACTATTTCGATTTTGCAAAAACATAAACGATACTGAGTAAGATCCCGATTTTAAAAATCTTGAAAATGGACTTTTCCATAGATTTTATAACTTTTTTTGAACCTCCAATTATTAATACTTCAAGCTAGCAAGCACATTAGACGTGTAGTATTTGCCATATATTTGCTATTTTACTTTTGCCGTGTATCTCATGTTGTTGACTATCTAACTCATTATTTTACTGCATCTAAAAACCGCCAACAAATTCATTTATTCATAACCATAAGGTCATGAGTTGAATAACAAATTCAATGTTAAATGAACATAGTCTATCAATTTTGTCAAATTAAATGTAGACGGGATGGTGATATTACTCAGGATTAGGTGGTGTAACTTTGAGTAAAATCAGCAACCTCATTTATTTGTACAAAAAGGTTACAATTTTATTTCTTTACAGTAATGAGTTTTATATA
Organism: Tanacetum coccineum; assembly: GCA_026074375.1. Classification (NCBI taxonomy): domain Eukaryota; kingdom Viridiplantae; phylum Streptophyta; class Magnoliopsida; order Asterales; family Asteraceae; genus Tanacetum; species Tanacetum coccineum. The sequence goes on along the minus strand of BQNB010045940.1, from coordinate 17,287 downwards.
TACTACTATATAAACCATTTATAATGTGAGACCCATTAAAAATTAAGATAAGGAGGTGCAATTTTGATCATCCATCTCATTTTT
>BQNB010045940.1:0-17098 GCA_026074375.1 Tanacetum coccineum | reverse complement strand
CTTCAACAAATTACGTTCGTGTGCGACGCTTTGATTTTGTTGCTGTTTGAAGACCAGTCTCCACTTGATGTCGGATACCTTCATCAACAAGTTATGTTTTTATTACGTTAATGTTTTGTTTTTTCTTTTTTCTAGTTTATTACTCCATTTCGAGCTTTCGCGATTTCGCCGCTCAGACTGCGAGGGAGTAGTAGATGGACTAGGCCCAAGCCCGGCTTGTGGGTTGGGTCCATTAGGGTTTCTAGGTTATGTAACCTGTATATATTGTGTCTCAATGAATATTATAACCTGCGGGGTTTCATTGTTAAACAGTTACACATGTTATGCAAGTCTGCGTTAGAGTTGAGTTTCTTGATACGATTAATAAATGAGCTGTGTTTGTGTAAATGTTATAATAACCGCTAATCTGCGAACACGAACATGGTAATTCAAACACGACTATGAGGGTGTTTGTTTCGACTTATATATGGGCTTACGAGCTTATTTGATTTAGGCTTATATAACATAATCCCTAAATTTGTGGCTTATTTTGAGACTTGTGTGCTTATATAAGTTTATTACGATATGATAAACTTATATAAGCCAATAAGTCTCAATATAAGCTAAAAAATTGAGGCTTATGTTATATAAGCCAAAATCAAATAAGGTCATAAGCCCACATATAGGGTATGTTTAGCGAAATGTGCTGGGGCTAGGGCTTATATTTTTAGTCTAAATTGAATTTGTATTTTGTAAACTTGTTTGACTAATGGGCGGGGCTGGGCCTTATTATTTCAAAATTACTAAAAAGACATAATTAAATGAGTTTTTGGTATATGCTTTAATATTTTTGTGGGTAAATAAGTAATTTATGGTTTAAAAGCCCCGATCTAAAGTTTTTAGCCTCTTTTATAGGGCTGAGACTTATAGAGACTTATGACTTATAAGGCCTTTCATAAGCCCGCGTGACAAACGAAACTTATTTTATAAGCCGATTTATTTTAAAAGCCCGACGAATCCCCCGCCAAACACCCTTATATTAGAATTTATACTAAACATCAATACAAAAACGACACACGCCAGTGTCGTTTTGTACTGCCCAATTTCGCAGCCCAGCCCACTGTGGATATATCTTTTGTAGTGGATAGACACTTATAGTAAAAAAATCTCTACAATATTTAAAAGGGACCCACTGTGGATATATCTTTTGTAATATAAAAAAATCTCTACAATATTTTTTGAGTTTAGTAACAGAGTACGCACAGAACAAGCGAAAAAAAATTAGTAACAAAAAAATTACAAAAATACCCTAAAGTTTCAACTATTTACGACTTATGTATATAACAAACTTTATTTGTCAATATGTACCAAATATGAAGCAAATTTTTAAATGAAAAATATACAGACATAAAGACTTCTGAATTACGAACAAAACGAGCCCGATATTGATATGCTTCAGACGTGCATTCGATTTTATAAAAAGTATTGAAGTTTAATAGATGTTTTTATAAAAAAAGAATATAAATTTTTTCAAAACACACCTTTAACCTGCATAATGATTAAAAATACCTTAGATTTTATTTGAAAAAACAATTAGTGAAAAAATATTTGTATTTGCAACTTTATTGTTACGTTGATGTTTTAACGTTTGTCAGGAATCTCAGCACAAATTGAATACTTTCTCATTTACCAAAGGTCAATGAGTTAACTATTAATTATCTTCGAAAAACAAATAAAAATAGCCCCGTCCCAACGCGCTATCTTGTTGGCGTCTTACTTAAGAAAATGACAAGAGAAAAACTTGAAGTGATTCCATATTTGAGTCGCACCCACAAAACGAGTCAAAACCAAAGAGCCAGCCATTTGATCTTCCATTCCTGTCTGCTCATCCCTTATTTTCTCAGGTCCCTTTTCATTTCTTTTCCTATTTATATGCTTTCGTATTTTTTTCAACTTTAGTGTTTAGATCTCTTTCTGTGTAGCGTTAAATTGTTAATTATGAGTTTTTATTTTTATTTCTTATTAGTAACTTATGTCCATATATATGTCTGACTTAATTGTTCCTACTTATCCTGTGAAGTCAAATGATAATTGATCTCGGCTTTCGTATATGTATGGATGCAATCCTATCACTAGCGTGTTAGGGTGAATTGATAATTTAAAATAGTATTGTTCAATGGAAACATACTATCTATCTATGCCTACGTAGAGTGGTATAATGCATTTGATTAGCCAGTTTTACATGTCTTCTTTTCTAGTCAAATTACGAACCATTGTCAAAAACAAGATTTCCTACAAGTTACACGTTTTTTGTTTGCATATGTACTTGTATGCTAACTAATCGGTGATTGAAAGTTCCAACTACTTTCTCTGTTTCCTCTGCGAACGCTGAATTCTTTCATTATATTAGGTGTAATCATGTATTGTTGTTTTTGACGTGTAAAATATGTTGGCTTTCAAGTCATGAGGTGATAACTGACATACCAACTTTCAACCTTTCATGTTTTTAACTTAAGGTCTACAAAATAGCTAATAGGTCGTGTTGGCTGCCCATCGTGTCTCAGTTTGCCACATTTCCCGGGCCTATAGTGGTACCAATGCAAGGTTAGGAGTATTTTGACATGTCATACAGGATCCTAATAGTACAGTGCAGTTTTATTAGCCAGACGAGACATATTTAAATTCATTTAGCTTGATTTTTGTTGCCAGATCAATAGATTCACTTACCTGATTTAGCATAACATTGCCTATTGCACTCAAGATTAACGTGTTTGCTATTGAAATCTTCCATTATGTTGACTTTCAGAAATAAAATTTTTGTCCTTAATAAGGAATAAAACTGGCGACATTACTTCCAAGGTGTATCACAGCTCTATTTCAATATTACACACTCCTATTAAAACACCTCATACTGTCGTAGGAACCTAGGCTGTTATTGCTTTAGAAATGATGAACCTCTTATTCAAAGTACTTTATTCCATGAACTGGGAGGGCATGATGCTGTTTTATGAGGATTTTTAATAATGAATATAGTTGCCAATGCATCTTTTCGAATATTAGGACTTTGCTTTTGGGACTTGTTAGATTAATTTCATTTCAATTATAAGATTAACTAAAAATTTGGGAGGCCTAGTGCACATGGGTTTGAAGCATTGTTGGTACACAATATAATAATGTAGATTATGCGCTAGTTAGTCTGATAACATCACACAGTGGTAGGGGACCTGTTGGACTGGGGAATATGACTATCTACCAGTGGTTTGCAATTCGGATCAGGACCTATTAAACCGTGTTTCTGTGACTTCTTGATTAGCAATTTGGTTTGCCAAGAGTGTTGTTCCTGAATAGAATCTAAAAATGGTTTCAACTGTCAAGTGGTGGCAATCGATATAGCTCATAGGTAAAACACCAAGAAAAGTTTAATTTGATTATGGCATTTGATTCTAGAAAAACTTATGTATTAAAGAGTAATACAGTAATTATGACATTTCACACCTAAAGATAGTTATATGTAGTGTACTATATATATCTTTGGGTAACCAGATAAAGCTTATTTAGCACTACTTGTACAGGCAATTCATACTAAAATCATTATTGCATTAACGTTTAAAACTGATTTCAAAATTCATATACTATTTATCAGCTCATATAAAGTACACATTACAAATTTACAAGCTCATGTGTTTTAGTTCTCTGATTGTGAAAGAAGGCTGGTATCAACAAATGTCTTGAGCTAATGAAAAGATCATGAAAAAGTAGCATAACGTCTTGAAGGGGTGGAAAAGATAAGGAGTTTTATAATCCTTTAAAAGTTGAGTAGTTAGAATAAAACAAACAAACATAGTCCGCCATCTAAAAAAACAATTGAGTTGTCTTTTGGCATAATGAAGTGGATCATGGTTGCTTTGAAAACTATAAGGGGATGTGTGTGTGTGTGTGAACATCATAACCTCTTTTGGCATGATGAAGTAGACTGAGTGAAATAGCAAACGAGTTGTTGCTCGTTGTTGAAAAAGACCTCACATCACTTAAAGATACATCATTTTTACGAAAGTACGAGGCATTTCTACGGTATCCAATGGGTGGTTTAATGTCTAGTATAACCTGTTTATCATTGATCTTGATGTAGACACTTGCTGTGTAATATGAATTATGACTTTTTCGAGTGGAAAAACAAAATTAGAAATTGCAAAATTTTTGTCCAGAGCTATTAGAACTTTTCAATTTCTAATCTTGTTTTCTCCGCCGTGAATACAAGATACGATAGAAATGGCAAAAAGGTTGAAAAAGGTATTAGCAATAGCTTAAAGAAAAAAAGGTTCAGTTTATAATCCCCATTTCCTAAAGAAAGTTGATATCATTACATGTACATTGCCCAATACTATTTACAACAATAACATTGATGTTGGTGCAAACCCAATCCCACATCGGTAGAATAAGTAAACTGAAGATGGGTTTCACACTTATAAATACCCCTCTAATTGTAATTGTAAACTTGGATTTGGTTGTGTGTGTTTTGTACCCCGTGCAGTCTGGCACGGGTCGTGCAGTCTGGCACGGGTCGTGCAGTCTGGCACGGGTCGTGCAGTCTGGCACGGGTCGTGCAGTTTAGCACGAGGCGTGCAGTTTAGCATGGATCGTGCAGTTTGGCACGAGCCTGAGCAGTATAGCTCAGAACTTAATAATCTCTCTTTTGATCCCGTGGACTGCCATGACTATCATAGTCGTGGATACCACATTATATCTTGTGTCGATTATATTCCGCATTTATCTTTCCGTAAGCCTTGTTTGTATTCTTTGTTTGTTCGAGTGGTGTGTGTAGGAGCTATATACCGTACAGAGGTCTGTACAGAGGTGTGTGCAGGTGTCATATACCCTAACAAAGTGGTATCAAGAGCCAGGCTACGATAAACAATGGCAGAAGACGGTAAGCTAAAGACCGACAATATGTTGGTTATGATTTCAGTTTCTGTAAGATGTAGATCGAAGACTATATCAGAAGAAGCTTTAGGAGCCTTTGGCAAAAGCCAAACCTACGAAGGCTTTGTTGTTATTATCTTTGTAGCCCTAGAGTTGGTCAAGCACTGTTACAGCAGTTAGTGGTTCGTGTAGAACTACTAAGCTAACGTTCAAAGGGATTCGAGATTTGATTCTTTGTTGAAGATATCCGTTGGAAGACATCCAGTGAATATACGAATTATTTGTTAAGTGCAGAGGACAGATACATGGGCAGAGGGTATGACAGAGGGCAGGAAGCATAACAGAAACAAGTCGAAATCATGGAAGATAAGAGGGATAAAGTACAGGCAGAATATCACGTGTTGGAATTGCAACCAGAAGGGCCACTTTTAGAATCAGTGTTCGAAGCTTGTAGCCTCCAAGGATAAGGAGGTTAACCAGGCAGCTAGAGATTCTGATGACGCATTGGTATGTTGCGTTGAGAAAATGGTTGAGGATCGTATTATGGATTATCTACCTATTGCGAAGAAGAGTTAGAATGGTTCCGTCTACTCTCCGGTAAGGTTCGTTTAGCAGATGACATGACTCTAGATATTGCAGGCGTTGGGGATGTTGTCCTCAAAACTTCTTTTGGTACAAGTTGGACTCTGAAGGATGTTAGGTACATTCCAGGTTAATCTCAGTTGGGCAGCTTGATGAGGAAGGTTACCACGTAGGCTTCGGAGACCAGCAGTGGAAGGTTACTAAAGGTAGTTTGGTGGTAGCTCGTGGGAACAAACGTGAAAGCCTGTATATGGTTGAGGTACACCCCGAGGGGATTGACGCAACTATTAATGGTAGTGGCAATGCAACTATAACACCAGAGACTTGGTGATATGAGCATGTTAGCTTCCAAAGGCAACGTTCCAGATGTACGGAAGGTAGATATCTACTTCTGTAAGCCAGGTGGTTTGGGAAAGCAGAAGAATCTTTCCTTCATAATGTCAGTGAAGATAAGGAAACTGCAAAGGTTAGAGCAAGTTCATACAGAAGGCTGTGGCCCTACATTTATTGCATCAATCTGAGGATCCCGCTACTATGATATTGTTATCGAAGACTACAGCATGAGTTGCGGTAGGTATAATGCAAACCTTCAGGTGAAGTGTTTGAAGTTTGATAATGGTGGAGAGTATAGTAGCTGACCGATTAAATTTTGTGTCGAGAACGGGATTGTGATGCTTATTTGGTTCGGCTTCCTTATAAGCTCAACCTAGCGGATTGGTTTGTTTTTGGATTTAAACTCAAAGCGTTTGGGTTAACTCTTAGGATTTTTTTAGGTCGAGTTAATTGTTACTCCACATTTGTCACATTTAGGCACACACTAGAAACATTGTGAATAAAATGTTACAAGTAAAAGACTATAAAACGTAACCATATGTTTGGTGTTGCTGAAAGATTTAGCCGAACATTCAGAGAGCACGGGGATTCATGCAGAGGCTCTGAAGATGTTATGGGCAGATTCAGTTAGTACGACCTACTTAACCTACCGCATACCCTACGTTCCGATAAGGCTGCGTATTCTAGAGGAGGAATGGCGAGGGAAGGATACTAGTCTCGTACACTTGAAGGTATTTGGTTGTGACTCATTTGTTAAGGTGAAAGATGTTTGCGGAGAAGCCATGAAATGTACATTCATAGGCAGCGGCTCAAATGAAATGCGATACAGCTTTCGGGATACGAAGAGTCACCAGGTTATATCTGAAGCAGAGATATCACATTTGTGGACTCGATTTATGGAGCCAGGTCTGCGATAAATTCAAGTAGCTTAACGAAGCCAATACAGAAGAGTCAAGTGGTGTTAGTAGACATTCCAGAGAACCTTGCAGAGAATGATAGCATAGTTTGCAGAGCATGGGTTGAGTTCAGAAATCACTCAGATACGAGTGAGGGGTCCAAAAACAAGGAAGCTTCGAGGATAGTGGAAGATCAGATGAAGAAGACTCTGAAGACGGAGCTACCTACAAGGAGGGAGGCTTCGAGACTCCACATGTACGAAGATTCAACTAGAGAGTCCAGGGCTCCAGTAAGATACTCTCCATCAGCAAACTATTTGCTACTGATAGAGAACGGTGAACCAGAGTTTTATTCAGAAGCCTTGAGTAGCAAAGAATCCGTAGAGTGGAAGAAGGCTATTATTGAAAAGATGGTTTCACTTGAAAAGAACCAGACGTGTTCCTTAGTCAGATTACCAGCAGGAAAGAAGGCATCACAAAGATTGTGGATGTTCAGGGTTAAAGAAGAGGGTTAAAGAAGAGCAGGATGGCAGGAAAAGGTACAAGGCTAAATTGGTAGTTAAGGGTTTTCAACAGAAACGGGGGTAGACTACAATGAGATCTTCTCTCCAGTTGTAAAGATGACTACAATCAGGTTAGGCTTGAGTATTGTAGCTGCAGGAGCCTTCTTATGTGGGAGCCTTGAATGATACATCTACACAGCACAAAAGCGAAGGTTTTCAGCTAGTTGGGCAGAAAGAAAACCTAGAGTGCATATTGAAGGAAATTCTGTACGGACTGATTCAAGCACCGAGGCTACGGTACTTGAAATTTGACAGTTTTATGCAAAAGGATAAGGTGCGAGTAATGTGCCATGAACCAATGTTGCTATTCTAAGAAGATGGTTCATCCTGCATTAAGGTTGATGACATGTTGGTCGCAGGCTCCGACATGGCAGAGTTCAACAAGCCTAATTGGTAGTTTCCCTTAGTGTTCGAGACGAAGGATAGATGCTCTGAGAAGCAGGTGCTTGGTTATGTGCTTACAGTTGGTGTAACAACAGTCAAGTGGGAGTCTAGACTACAGAAGAGTATCACTATGTTAACTATAGAAGTCTAGTTTATGGCAGTTGCATAAGCGAGCAGAGAGTTGATATGGTTGAAGAAGTCTCTAAGAAGTTAGACTGAGCTCATAGTGTTTAATACTGTGTGACAGATGTACTAAGAGTTCGATTCATCTTGCGAAGAATCTAAAGGTTTGCAGTTGGGCAAAGCTTGTTCGGATATTGATAAGTGAAGGGTCTTTATATTTGTTGAAGATTCTTGGAACGAAGAGCTTTGCAGAGATGTTCACCAGGTTGGTGATGAAAGAGAAGTTGAAGTTCTGCGCAACTTCAATTGGCCTCCGAGTGAATTGATAACGGAGTATGGTGTCTTACCAGAGAGAGGTTATTCCCAGTTTAATGATGTTAGTTCAGGATACCTTGTATCGAAAGTCTTCTAGCCTTGCGTTTGGTTGGTGCAGCGTGTTCCGTATGTTCGGCGGTACAGAAAGGTTAAAGCAGTAGCATTGTTAAAGGGAAGGTGGTTTGAAGTTTACAGAGATTACTGAGACGAAGAGCAGTGAAGTGATCAGCCTCCAAGTGGGAGATTGTTGAGTTGTGAAGACTGATATAGGCCCTGATGTGTGTGGCGCAGGTGGCGCAACCCCAAGTTAATACTGATTCAACGATAGCTTCGGTAGAGCAGATCACGTCGTTCAGATAGAGTGGGGGGACAGGTGGTCCAACGACTCTAGAACATGTTGCGTCATGTATCGTTGGAAGGGAGGCTTATTGTAGTACTGGGTTTGAGGGGAGGATTGTTGGTGCAAACCCAATCCCACATCGGTAGAATAAGTAAACTGAAGATGGGTTTCACACTTATAAAAACCCCTCTCATTGTAATTGTAAGCTTGGGCTTTGGGATATTGAGTGTTTTGTACCCCTCGTGCAGTTCTGGCAAGGGGTCGTGCAGTTTGGCACGGGTCGTGCAGTTTAGCACGGGGCATGCAGTTTAGCACGGATCGTGCAGTTTGGCACGAGCCTGAGCAGTATAGCTCAGAGCTTGCTTAATAATATCTCTCTGGTTTGATCCCGTGGACTGCCAACGACTTATTAGTGTTGAATACCAGTTATATCTTGTGACGTTATATCCGCATTTATTTTTCGTATGCATTGTTTGTATTCTTTTATTTGTTGAGTGGAGTGTGCAGGAGCTAATATACCGTACAGAGGCTTGTGTGCACCATCTAACAATTGATTCATGGGTTGATGCTAGGCCACCACTTAATACAACATTAAAAAAGCTTTTTGAATACTGTATTCTTCAATTGTGCTCAGTCATTTTTTCACCACCGGTGTTGAACATTTGTTCATTGATGAACTTTCACTCGAAGCGGCTCGTTTATTTCGTTTCCTTTTTGATTCGCTCCCATCTCAAGGTAATGAGATTATAGCAACCCCTCAAAAGGAATCCTTTCGCACACTACATTTTAAAATTAACCATGCTTTTCTAAATCATGCCAAAAGACTCCTAAGTTACCCTTATTTAAGGCGATATAAATATATTAACAAGAACTAGCATAGTACCCGCGCAAAGCGGCATCACAATATTATTTTTATTATTTTTGGGGTTGTTGATTTATTATTCGTAGTTTTTTGCTAGAAGAATGATGTGTAAAAAGAAAAGGAAAATGTATTTGAGGAATTTTTAGACTTTTGAAAGTTGAAAGGTTGGTGGGGCTGGAGTGTCTGAATCTTAAAATGAGGCTAGAACTGGGGTTTGGGATTTGGTTAGGGTTATGTATACCTTATAGTATAGATAGACGACAATGTACATAATAAACTATTACCCCCTCTTATATGACACCGATGTAAGGTAGATTATCTATTTGTTTGCACCCATTTAGGAAGAAAATCAACAAACCTTTGCGAACTAAACCATAAACAAAAACAATCAATTGTTGAATGTTTCCAAATTGTTCAAATTTGTAACAAACAATACGAATTAATCTTGAAAACTAACCAAAAAAAAAAACTTCAAACTTTGTCTAACTAAAACCACTTAAACTTCCGCAACTTGTTTCCCTTTATTTTTCCATCTAGGTTTTTCGGTTCTTCTTCTATGTCTTTTTATAGATCAACAAACAAAACAAGTTATATAGTTATACATGACGTCGTAACATTTGTAATAATTTACTTCCGCATTATTGAATCATAACTTATAGAGTGAGCTGTTAAAATCATGTTTTTAACCCTTTGACAGGTGATGTCTATAGTATGTATTCGTTGTAAAGTGCAACATTTTGTTGAAAAACATAAATAACTCATTAAATTTTCTCCTTTTTCTATATAAACCTAGAAACATCCTTAGATAATTTGTGACATTATGGAAAACTATACATGGCATTTAGTCCCCGCGATGGTAACCATACATGACTATAAAACAGATGTCATGAGTTCAAATCGTGTCCCCGTGTCCTTTTAATCACGGTTTTACGCAATTCACCTTCCCCTTGTTCGCCGTCGGTACGGGCAGTCAAAGGGTTGGTTACCCTTTTATTTTTTCTCTACATGTCATTTAAAGATTCCATGTAGTCTATAAAAGCCTTGTTCTTCACAAATGTTAAGGGTAACTCACCACCAACAAATAACTTAATCAATGCTTTCTTAAACCTATCATCATCAAGTTTCCAAGTTCCAACACTAACACTACCACCTTCTCGGCTAGTGTCCTCTTTGATGTATAACTTACTTTGATTTTTCTACAAATTTAGGGTTTTTTTTACAATTAGTATAATGCTTATGTAATCTAGATGTGTTGTTTATTACCAAGTCGGTTCCAATTATTGCACTTCCGTTTTTTCCATTCATATCCATTTTCATCTACTTTACACACCACCTCAAAGTAGGGCTGAGCATAATAGACCGCGACCCGACCGGACCGAAAACCGGACCGACCAAGACCGAACATATTCCGGTCCGGTCCTCGGTCCACCCTTTTCCTCATATTCGGTCCGGTCCGGTCTTACACAAAACCAGAAATAATTATGCTTTGTTGGACCGGACCGACCCGAACATGGACCGATCATTTCGGTCCGGTGATTTGGACAAAATCGGTTTTCGGTCCGGTCCGGTCTGGTTTTCGGACTGTGATCGGTGGTGCATGAAGTAGATAGAACGGATATGAATGGAAGAAAGGAAAGTGCAAGTTTTGTCCAAAATTAATGGCCGCCGACTCGGTAAAAATGGTACTTTTTGGTTTTAAAAAAGCATTATACTAGTTGTAAAGAAAACATGGAATTTGTAGAAAATTGAAGGAAGTTGCGATTAAAAAAGACACTCGTGGTGGTATTGCAAATTGGAAGCATGGTTATAATATGATTGAAACCGTTGATTAAGTTGTTTGTTGTTGGTGAGTTACCCTTTGCGCCCTTAAAAAAGAGGCTTTTATAGAATACACGAAGTCTTTTAGTGCTAAGAATATGTTGCCGTCCGTCACAAGTTATCTAGGCATGTTTCTAAGTCTTACGTAGAAGAAAGAAATGAGTTATTTCCCTTAACATCGAATACTTCTACATCACAGTGTCAAATGGTTAACCACATTGTTTTAAAGACTAATTTTACAGATGACAAATGAGTTACACATGAACTTATTACTAATTTCAGACCAATAAGTAGTCATACGGAAGTTGATGTTGGTCGGAGGATATTAGAATGCATAACCGAGTGGGGAATAAACGTGTTATGACCTTAACCGTTAAATAAGCTAATCCGAATGATAAGGCACTTGATTTTCTGGCTAAAAAGTTACTAATATACATGATGGGGGAAAATACTTTCAGATTAGGTTTTTTACACATATTTTGAATTTGATTGTGAAAAAAGGTTTGATTCTGTTGAACGTATGAGTAGGGCCATTAGGTACTACATTACACTATCCACACAAAGATTCACTAAATTTATTGAAGATGCTAATATCACACCAAAGCGGTTTTTGGTTGGTGATTAGGTGGGTTTCGACACATCACATGTTGAAAACCCCCTATGAGATAAAAAAAAAGCATTTGAGTTGTATGATGTTCAAAACCCTCTTATACTAAGGACCTTGAAAAAGTGCCCGAATCTTAACAATTTTGGTGTAAGGGATGATAGAGTTTCTACTTACTGTTATCTCATTTGGTTTACATTATTATTGTTATAGTTTGAGATTTATTTAAATATCTTGGCAATTCAAATATTAACATTGCACCCGAGTCGGCGTTTAGTAGGGGCGGACGTGTATTACACCCTGATAGAATTTTTTTTGTCAAGTCACATTTTGGAGGCATTGATTTGCACCCAAGATTGGGTGAGAAAGTCGCGAAAGCAAATAAACGTGGATGACATAGAAGATCTATTGAAAGACTACGAGATTGTGTAATGTAATTAAAATTATAAACTTTACAACGTCACATATATATTGAATACCTGCTTTGTTTGTTGTTATATAAATAGATATGGCAGAAGAGCTAAAGAAGCTAAATGGCTTGCGACTGATATCATTCAAAGAATGTGTGAAGGTCTTTCAGACTCCAACCGGGTGAAAGTGGCCACGCGACCATCCTGAAAAGTAGGGCTTTACCCAGTTTGAATATGGTGGGCGGTGCTTCAAAACCCTTGGATTAGTTGGCCCAAAGGTCGGACGCCATGGTTAAAAAAAATTGGCAGCTTAATGGAGAAGATAAAGGGAAACAAGTTGTGGAAATTTAAGTGGTTTTGGTCAAACAAAGTTCCAAGTTTCCTGTTAGTTTTCCTGATTGTTTCATATTGTTTTTCTTGTTCCATATTTGGAACAATCGATTGTTTGTGATTATGGTTTAATAGTTAAAACTTTGTTGGTTTAGTCATAAATGGGTGCAAACACATAACGACTTTTGGGCTTTTCCCCCTATGGAACATTACCTGCTGAAATTGAGTTTTTATATTCTTTTTATAAAAAAATTGGGCTCAACCCTATGCTGAAGGCATAATTTCTTTCTGGTCCTGCCAGATGAATGCCTCTTAAAAGGGATTATACATTGAATATTGGTTCGGGCCGGTCCGGTTCCGAGACTGAGCTCAACCCTATGCTGAAGGCATAATTTCTTTCTGGTCCTGCCAGATGAATGCCTCTTAAAAGGGATTATACATTGAATAAGCATGTGGTTGTACAATAGTGTTTTAGTTAGTAGATCTGGTTTTACCATGTGCCTTAACAAAACAAATACATATTCATTGACTAAAACTTCTCAAGACACACACACAAAAAACACATTATGAACCTGCCGCAAGGTAGTTAAAACTATTTGTGTCATCCATTTTCCGGTTTTTTTTATATGAATTGAAGATACACTTTGAATCATATGCAGCTATTTAATTTGTCTAAACAATTTTGTTCTATAAGCTGGCAGGTGACGATATGAACTGGATTCAACGCAAAATCTACCTCTATAATGTCACTTTTGGGCTATACATGCTGGATTGGTGGGAGCGATATCTGTTCAGTATCCTTTTTTTAGTTTTGGACTTTTAGTAGTGATGCTGGATAATTTTTTCCTTAAAGCATTTCCTAGAGGTGGGAAAATGGACGGGTGGTTTTCCAGTTTTTCTCATGGTAAATAATCAATGTGCTAAATATTATTAAAAGTTACCTTATTACGATAATAATCTAACTTTAATTACAAAACGATTTTGGAGGTTTGCAAACAATTTAACCATCTGAGATTAAACCTTGCACACAAAATTGATGCCACTTTTTCTTTGAACTCACTTTCCAGAGAGGAACAAAGACACACATGTTATTGTGGTTTATATTTCATCCTTCTTGACAACTTCCGGTTTTGCCATGTCCATCTTATTAGGCGAGTTTATATGTTCCAGTAACTGGCTAAGTGATCGTACGATCCTACGATCCTCCACACAAAAAACTATCAGGATCGTAGGATCGTGAGTAGGATCGGAGGATCGGATCGTAGGATCGCTAGTAGGATCGTAGGATGACCGTATTTTAGACTTTTCTTAATTTAGGCTAGGGTTTATAAATTGTCATTTAGACTGCCGTATCTCTTTTGTATCCAAAATCATTTTTTAAGATTGAAACATGAAGTAGGTGCACGTATGTAGTATCTCTTTTGTATCCAAATCGTTCATTTAGCGATTGAAACATGAATGAACTTTGTGCAAGTATGTATGTTCTTGAACATATTATTTTTTTCTTTTATCATCTATTTAGATTCGGTTATCATATAAAATATTATATAAAAATATATAGAAGTATAAAACAACAACCCCTATACAAAAATATATATATTCATAGGATCTTACGATCTTGATCCGATCCTACGATTACGATCTTGCAAAGCCGAAAACGATCTTAGCTCCTGATCCTGACAACCTTGATAGTTTCTTATATACATAAAAGAATGTCAAGTTATATGTGCAATTTTGATTTAATAATAGTTTACAGATAGAAGCTTTGATAGCTGGGTGATGCTATAATTCTTATTTTGTTGGACCTAACTATTAATAATAGATACCTTGGTTCTCGTCTTGATGTGGTTCATCATTTACAATGGATATCGCAACACAAGTGAATTCTGCAAAAGGTACCATCAGTATTCTTTGCCCTTTTTTGGTTTTTTTTCCGTCCGGGCATGCATACAATTTCTGTTTCCTTTTGCTCATTTTGATATACTGATACAAATTGTGAAGGGTGCCGACAAAAGCCTGTCATTGAATTACTTTTGTCTAAGTATCGTTGTCAAATGCATCCTGTTGTCATGTAGCTAAATGTCACTTCCCCCCTCCCCTCCTGTTTCCTCCTCCCTGTATTACTGTTTAACAACACTCTCATATCAATTGTACCTAATTTCATAGATAAGTATTGTATACTTAGATCTTATGGCTGTCGTGTTGGCTAATTCTTATATGTCATATATCAGCAAACTTACACACGTCCTGCATCATAATACTAGAAAATCGCGTGATGGGTTTATACTGGAAAAGGGCTCAGTTTTGTTCCAGTAGAGGTGGCTGGATGGGGTTGTGCATGTGTGGTAATGGGTCAAAACATGTCAGTTATGAAGTCTACACAGTAAGAGGCCAGGTCGTTCGAAATACAAAACACTTTTTGTTCAACTTCTATAAAGAAATACGGAGTAATATCTTAATTGTGATTGTAATAAAGCTTTATGTTCTTGATTCCCAGCAAATGATTACAAAAAAAACACTACCAATGTTCAGAATTTTTGAATAAACCGTTTAGGAAATTGTATGATAAAAGATTTTGGGTGACATTAAACATCTTTGACACGTTTCACATGCTCTCTTTTTAGCCAATCTTTCTGACTTCACCCAATCAATGTGTTTGAGAAACCTTACCCAAATTGGCCATTCATAATCAAATGGGTAGACATTGCCAACTCAAATTTCTAGTGCAGTTTAGCTGTATGTTCCTCTACATCTATATTTATAAAGAATAGATGTTACTGGCCTAGTTTTCCTTTAACCTATCCCTAATCCCTGTTTCTATATATCTAAAACTCTTGTTGTCTAACATTTATTCATTTGCCAGAAAATATTCAGTTCTAAAACGTTTTTTTTGTTTCTTATTCCAGTCGGACCTTATTTGTCTTGCGTCATGTATAATCATTATATGCTACTATCTTACTCTGTGGCCGATAAATAGTTTACAGACCTATCATTTTTTATAGTCCTTGATACCTCTGTTATCTGCATTTTTTTTGTATGCCATTAGGGGGTGTTCATCTCAATTCTTTGATTATGCATTTTCTCAGGTATCTATGGTGAGTTTGGGTATAGTCACCCTTGAAGATTAACCAATGTGATGCCGGATGAAGCTCATAAGTTCTGTTATATTGTGTAGCTCCATTCCATTATATTGTATAAGTACAGTTGTCATGTTAAGTTTGGCTGAAATTTCAGTTGCAAGTTATATTGTACGTTCTATAAATGTTGGCTGAAATCTTAATGGAATGGAGACCATTACTTATAATCAATTTGGGTTCTACCAGAGAAGCACACATATATCATTGAAGGTGCCCAATTCTTACATATAGAAACCAGAATCTTTTGACTAATGTAGTATGAATGCCTTATGTGAATTACCTCAAGAAGGCATTATAATAGTGGCCGTAATGGACATACTAGAAAAGACCCATAGAGACTGTTAAGTAGCAAAAAGTGAATTTTGATGGCATTTAAGAGCAATACCACAATAAGTAGCTGTAGTGATTTGTCATCGTGTCTCGGGCAATAGAACAAACAAGGAATTGGATGCCTGCGCGTTACCGCATAGACATTGTGTCGAAGCTTAAGGTTTTATGTTGGTACAATTGCAGCCTAAATACATTAATAACTAAAAAGTTTAGAGTTATCATAAAATTACAGTTGAGTTATCATTTCTATAGCAACATTAATATAAAAAGCTACTTCACTCATAAAGTAAAGCCCACGGACACCAATGACTAAATCATTTCACTTCATTTTCACACCCGCACTCAAGCGGCGCTGCAAAGGGACTTATAAGTTCCGTTTTAAAGAAAGAAGCAAATCAAAATTACTTGGTTGAAACGCTTAACTTTTGATAATGTACAATGCCACCGGTAAAGAAAGCATAACTAAGCACTAACAACATATTTGATAAGATGGATCCTAATAATGAAACGCTGATTTTACGTAGGAATTTACAAGCTTAAAATATTATAAAATCTCTATTTTGACTATAAGATTTTAAAATTTAAAAAACCTATTTAGATGCAACTTTCTATAAAAAAAGAAAAAACACATGTCAAAATGCAACAAAATGCAAAGAATTTTTTTCTATATATGAAAACTTTTGAGGAAATATTCGATCCAAACCCGTTTTTTGTTTTTCTAGTTTTGATTAAGAATTCAAAACAAGTCATATTTTTCTACAACTAAACACATATTTAATATTTTCGGTCTCTATTTTCATGTTTCAGCGTCAATGCGTATCTCCAATAAAAATAGAAACTACTGTGTTTGAACCCAAATAAGGTGCAAAAAAAGAGTAATATTGTTATAAGTGGTTATGTAAGTAACTTTTAACTTATATAAAGTTGCTATAAATTCTACTCCACTTTGTAAACCTTTAATTTGCATGAATGTAGGAGCCACTTATGAATGTTGAATGTTGTTCTAGGTATTTTTGAGTGACTTGTCCACCTTATCAATAATTAGTAGCATTGACCAATGACCTGTTAATTCTATTTCGTTCATGTACTTCCTCCATTTTTGACTTTGCATTTCCTACTTTTCAAACACAGCTTCTTTGAGTATTATGAATGATCATCTTTTACCGACATTT
>BQNB010045939.1:11115-38019 GCA_026074375.1 Tanacetum coccineum | reverse complement strand
TTATATGCTTGTTAAGTAAGTTGGTAAATAGTGAATTAAGTGTGGAATTTCATAAGTGACTAGTGATTAATAATTTGCAAAAGTTATTTAGTTTAGTGTTTTATTTAGTCGAACGGGCAAAAGTCGTAAGATTAAGTAGGCATTAAACTAGTAATTAATATCACTATAAAAAGTTGTTTTCAATATTAAGCCAACGTTTTGAGAAAAGGATTATTTAGACGGATATTAATTCGTCATTAAGATCTAAAACTTCACACTCAAGAATCTATTCACTTTTACTTGACAAACATATTTTTCTTTATATATTTTTCATCTTATTAGCTTGCTTGTTAATTAGTATAATCTAGTTTTCGCTATCTTTAGTTTTAATTAAAAACCAAAAATTAAAATATATTCAAGCATTAAATTAGAAGCATTTTCGTGATTTTCAAATTCATCTCTCGTTGGAACACGACATCCGGAGGATCAATCATTACTTTAAAGTATTTTTTTTAGATTATTGCTTGTCCTCAAGTGATTATTTACATCTAACGGGAAATACTTGAAGATTACTTCGGCACGCTTTTGACGTTTATCAAAATGGCGTCGCTGCTGGAGAGAGTTGTACGATTTCCACGTTTTGTTTCGATGTTGATGCCTTGAAAATCCTTTCTCTTCTGAAAGTTTAATTTCAAACTTATAAAACAAAAAAATCCAAAAAAATATTTTCTATTTCTATTTTATTTCCTTTTATTTAAAAATTTTAAAAATATTTTTATTTTATTTTATTATCTTTACAAAAATCCAAAAATATTTTCTAATTCTATTTTATTTTTCTTTTAAATATATATTAGAAATATAATAATAAAAATATATAAAAAAAGAAAATAAAAATAAATAATAATAAAAATAAAAATTCTTCGTTATCCTCTCTAGCGTTTAATTCTTATCTCTTTCTCTTCTCTTATTGTTTAATTCTTCACGATGTTCTTTTCCCCGTTACCTACACCCTACGGGGGTAGTGACCTTCTCTTGGGAGAGACCTACACCCTTCTTTCTCATTTTAATGATTCTTCACCTGATTATGAAACATTTTGCTTTGATATCGGAGAGAAGAGTAGTGGCAGTACCACTTCTCATTCTGATCATTCTCTTCCGGAATACGAATCATTCTGTTTTGATGTCGATCATATCGAAGAGAAGAGTAGTGGCAGTACCACTTCTCATTCTGATCTTTCTCTTCTTGAATATGAATCGTTTCATTTTCATCTTTTGATTGATGCGCTTCTTCCTGCCGATAGGAGTGATTCTCATCTTGAGGAGTTCGCCGATGAACTCGCTCACATCATATCTCCACCGGAGTATGATCATTTTTACTTTGATCTTGAGGACATTAGTAGTCTGGACCCCCTCTGAGTCGACTCCAGTTATTGATGAGTCTACCCTACTAGTCACACCACTTCCCGATTCTAAGGAAATTTCCTTAAGGGAAGTGGAAAGATTTGATCATTTTTTCTCCCTGACACAGTCGGGTGAGAAGACAAGGGTGATCGAGACCCCTTCTTTTGGTTTTCATCATATGCCATCATCCCGTCCTGCTGCATACTAACCTACGGAGGTGATGTATTGCTATTACCATCCTCACCTCACATCGGGTGATGGATTTGACCATGAAAATGAAAGTAAGTAACACTAGAGTCAAGCTAGAGACTCAAACAAAAACAAGCGCTTCTCAGGAGGCAACCCGTGTTCTCTTTCTCGTTCTTTTTTTAATAGTAATAATATATTAGTTTAGTAGTAGTATTAGTAATGAATAAGTGTGGGGGAGTACTTCTCTCCATGTTGTGTTTCGCGGTTTCCCCTTTTTGTTTGCAGGATTCCTTAAGATCATGAAGACCTGTGCTTGTTTTCAATCCTCCAATCATCTGGTCTTCGATCTTTTGCTTATTTTGAATCCTCAATCCTGAGCATGTATATTTATTGTTTCCCTTTCACACTTGGAATTAATAGCATTTGCCTTTCTCGTCATTAAGTGGGGGGGGGGGGGGTAAAACTGACAATTTTTTAACAGTGAGGCCAATGTTCAAGTTCTAATGTGGTGGGGGGGAGGGATTTCTAGTGGAAATATGATCTTACATGTTGCCTTGTTGTGTCACACGAAAAACCGTTTTGACCAAAATTTTGTCTTTTATTAATGTGCGCAAAAAAAGTAATAATAATAATAAATGGTTTTGACCCATTTGTCTATTGATGCCGTGATTGAATTAGTCCCGTAGCTAGATCAAAGGAAAGATCCTGACTAGACCAGAGTGTTTGATATCTGGCTATTCCCTTAAACTTTTTAGGCTTAATCTTCTACTAGATTCGTGCAAAGTAAATGCTAAACATGGATTAGTTGGAAATCTTACAAGCTCATGTGGTGTAATTGTGGACTTTTTCTCCCATAGCTTAATCTGACTAGTTAATACGTGCTATTTTGAATTTAAACTTAAATCAATAATTTTGAATTGGAAATCGTAGCCGATAGCAATATTTTAGTCTTATTCAAGTTTATACTCTAAATTTTCCAAAAAGAAAATTTTCTCTATATCGTGGTAGATAAAGTGTAAATAAAAAATTTTAAAATCGAAAATAAAATAATTGAAAAAAAAAATGAATGTCAATGATGATGAGTAATGATTTTAAATGTGGGGTGATAAAAGTTTACTACATCTTGTATCGGCTAACTAAGCCGATGTTGCAGCTCCTAAGAAAAGAAAATAGTAGAATTATAATCCGAGATTGATAAAAGTTTGTTGCATCTTGCCTGGCTCACAATACGCGATGTTGCAGCTTCAAAAGGGTTCGAGGTTACGATTGCATCATGGTTTATATTTAATGTTAAGATGTGATGTATGAAAATTTAATATTTAATAAATATATAGAAAATCTCTTTTTCTTAAATTTAAATATGCTTTCGAACTAAGACTATTTCATGATTACATTGCGGTTTTTCTAAATAAGTTATGTATAAACGGGAAACCTAAGAGTTTTTGAAACCGAAGGTCCGTGAGTCCCGATACTAGTCTCTGTGGGGTGTCAAAAGCCTGGTCACTTAGCCGCAAGGTTGGGATGTGCCGAGACGAAAGTCGCTACATGGGATGATCTCGCCTTCAAACTCATTATTCTCGGGTGGAACGTGAAGCATAGAAATCTTTGCAAAACGTTGATCCATGGTTGAAATTCGAAATGGCACATTCACCTAATATATAAACTGCCGGGAGTGAAAAGTTAGCTTAGGCTTACACAAATTGCAAATATGAGTAGTGTTAGCATTTTATACGTACTTTTGCACAACGTTAATAATTGTACAAGCTTAGTTTGGGAGTAGTAAAAAGAGGATGACGATTATTATCTCCTGGAGGCACCCAGTTTGTGTGCTTCCCGTTCTTAAGCTTTGTATATATCTTCATAAATAAAGTCAAGCATGGCGGGTCATTAATAAAATATTATTCTATCTTTTAAGAAATAAAGGTCAAAATGGGGCGTTTTAGAAATAAATGTTTTTTAAGCCTTCTTAATGGACCTTTTCTGTTCTTGTTTGATTGTGAGGGGTTATAAGTTAAGGGGGGTTAAATCATTTCTTTCCGGGCGTGTACTATAAACATTGCGTGTGGGACCAGCAATGGCTTAGTGTGGGGGAATCTGATGTGTGCTAAAACACACATCTTTTGTACCCCGTAAAACACTATTAATTGGACTAAAAACACTAAAATATGGAAAGTTATATTGCAAATATGTTGTATTGTGTTTTTATGTCTTACAGGTACAAAGGATTGAAAACTAAGCAAAAACGGGTATTTACGGGTTCATTTCGATCAAGAGTGCTTAATATTCAAGATCAAGACAAAGTCGTGAAAAGTCCCCGAGCATGCCATTGGATAGAGCACGAGAAATCGAGTTTAACGGTGCCTTCATCTTTTATTGGGCCAGACCGACACCATTTATATGGGTCAGACCGACCCATATTTATATAGAGTTAACATATAGCAGTTGCTGCCATTCAAGCCCAACAAAAGACCTAGCCCAAGTCTGTTATTGAAGCTCAGCCCATATACCACGAGCCTAGTAGCAGTTTTTAATATTTGAGGCCTAGTTGGAATGCTCTAGCCCAGCAATAGAAAGAAAAGAAAAAAAAGAGGCCCAAATTGGATTGCTGGAAATTAACGCAAAGATATATAAAAAGGAATCTAGCAGCAGATCATGGAACGCAACATCTTATCTTCATTTCTTTATTTATTTTTATATTTATATTTATTTTTCTTTCTTTGAGAGTAGATAGATATTAGATAGGTACTAATAGCAACAGACGCAAGAGAATATATTCATTCGATTTTTTTTTTCTATATTTATTTTATTTTACTTTTAGGATAATATAGATAGGAAAGCAGCAGACGTTACATGAATGGATCTTTCTTTTCGTTTTTTTTCATTTTTTCGTAGGTTTAGTAGTAAAATTAAATAATATAGGAGTGGTAGTAGATTTGGGAAGCAGCAGACATCATAGAAATTAAAAACAATTTTGGTTCGATTTGGTATTTTGGTTAGTAGCATTATTTACATTTGGAGATTATGACGTTATGGATTGGGATTTGGATTAATTTGGTTATATTTCGCACTATGGAGTATGTGTTCATATCTATTGTCTCTGGGTCAAGCCGAGCTAATTCTGGGTTTCACCTTTTCCTTATCTCTTTTATTTCTTTATGATTATGCTTATTGTCATTTTTATCTTAGTCATTATTATTGTTGCTTTAGTTGTTATCCGTAGCGTAGTTCTGCTTATTATTTGTAGATTAGTTTCCATGTTTAGCGAGTAGTTTTAGTATGCTTGTTAAGTGACCATGGATTGTGAATTAAATGTGGAGATAAAAAGTAATTATTGATTAATAGTTTTCGGATTATTTAGATTTCTTATTTGAATATTTTGAAGGGCAAAAGCCGGTGAGATAGTCAAACATCAAATCTAGTCATTTTTATCAACATAAGATATTGTTTTCAAAATAAACCAACGTTGTGAGAAAATAATATTTTTACGGGTACTAATTCGTCATTAAGAACTCTAATTCACATTTAATGATCGATTCACTTCACTTGACATGCATATTGTTTTTATTCATATCTTAGATCTATTTGTCTTGCTTATTATTATTATTTAGTTATAATATAGTTTATAGTTTATTATTTTATTAGTGTAAAAACCAAAACAAAACTAAAGATATTCTAGCATCAAACGACAAGCATTTACGTAAATATCTATTCAATTCTCGTTAGGATACGACCTCTGAAGATTTAATTATTACTTTTTCTAAAGTGATTCTTATATCTAACGGGATACTTAATATTATATACATACGGCTAGTACGTATTTATCACGATATCATGCACTATTAAGTCTAGAGCCAAAAGAGATCATCCATATAATCTCATTAGGACACTTGTCAAAATTATGCTTGCTATCTCACACAATGTGAATAACGAGAAATATAAAGAGTCCTACACATTATCCTTGTGATTTTGCCAGAACATCCGAGTAATACTTAAGTATTCACAGTGAAGATGAAAATCCTGCTTGAGCCAACATCAAACAAGCTCATGGTAGGTGACTTGTGCGATTCTTATGAATCAAACTTATGACAACTGGAAAGCAACAACGGTGTGATTCTATATGAATCAAACTTGTTCTAGGTTATGGATCAATAATTGATGAATTTTTGAAATGATTAACACTCTCGATGTGTCATAAAACCACTTTAGCAAGTGACACATCAATTGACTTCTCAAATTGATTTTTTCTATTCAATCGGTGAGATAATAACTCACTGGTTCACTCTTATCGTGTTGTCTGCTTTGAGGCGTTCCGGTAATGAGAACATGCTGAGTTTGATGAATCTAATGCAAATGTGTTATAAAGATTCTATACTTTAGCTGGAAATCTTGTCAAAGAGATTCTTCATAAATTGAATCTACTTGATCACAGGTCGATCCTCACAGATTCGAAGGTTACTCCAACCAAACACGAGCGAATAACAAAGCCATATTCGTCCCCCCGCTTTATTGCTAACTGTTTTAATGCAGGAACCGAGTATGTCATTTTTAACTTTGATCTTGAGGACATTAATAGTCTGGACCCCCCTGAGTCGACTTCAGTTATTGATGAGTCTACCCTACTAGTCACACCACTTCCCGATTCTAAGGAAATTTCCTTAAGGGAAGTGGAAAGATTTCATCATTTTTTCTCCCTGACACAGTCGGGTGAGAAGACGAGGGTGATGGAGACCCCTTCCTTTGGTTTTTATCATATGCCGTCACCCGTCCTGCTGCATACTCATCTAAGGAGGTGATGTATCGCTTTTTCCATCCTCACCACACATCGGGTGATGGATTTAACCATGAAAATGAAAGTAAGTAACACTAGAGTCAAACTAGAGACTCGAACAAAAACAAGCGCTTCTCAGGAGGCAACCCGTGTTCTCTTTCTCGTTCTATCTTTTTTAATAGTAATAATATATTAGTTTAGTAGTAGTATTAGTAATGAATAAGTGTGGGGGAGTACTTCTCTCCATGTTGTGTTTCGCGGTTTCCCCTTTTTGTTTGCAGGATTCCTTAAGATCATGAAGACCTGTGCTTGTTTTCAATCCTCCAATCATCTGGTCTTCGATCTTTTGCTTATTTTGGAATCCTCAATCCTGATCATGTATATTTATTGTTTCCCCTTTCACACTTGGAATTACTAGCATTTGCCTTTCTCGTCCTTAAGTGTGGGGGTAAAACCCGACATTTTTGAACATTGAGTACCCTCTTCCATGTTATGGAGAGGGTGTTGGTTGGTTTGTATTCTCATTTTACACTTATGCATTTCTCTTTCCTTTACTTCACTCACTAGAAATACATCAATCCTTCCACTTTCTCTCTCCTCTCTAGTTCTTGGGTTGTTATTAGAGATTACCATATCTACAAATTGGAACAATTATTTGTAAGAAATTATTCTAGGTCACCTTTAAAAAAATTATGTAAAATTAATGTTCACTAAACGAAAAAACAAAAAAAAAAACAAATAAAACAAAAAAAAAAAAAAAAAAAAAAAAAAAAAAAAAAATAAAAAAAAAAAAAAAAAAAGAAAAAAAAAAAAAAAAAAAAAACTAAAGGTACTATCTAATATCTAGTTAAGCTACAAGCAATATCCTTAGACACGAATTTAGCAGGACTTTATTTGTGATCTTAATTCCACCTATATAAATTACTATGCGATAACTATCTAATATCTAGTTAAGCTACAAACGATATCCTAAGATACGGATTGAACGCATATTAAAGCACATAAACGAGTATGATGTGATAAACATAATCAATAACCAACAATTAATTAAGCAATCGAGATAAACAAACCAAACATTAAAATCTTCATAAGAATAGCTAATACCTAAAGGTATCAACCAATAACCATTGTGATGAATACATACATAATAATCAAATCCAACAAGGTAAACTAACCGAGTTAAACGAATGATACCAAAGATCAAACGATTATCAAGAGTATATGAATTACAAAGGTTCCCCAATGTAATTGAGGGGGCAAAGCACGGTTGTAGCACCTTCATTGCTCCTATTGTCTTCTAAAAATTAAACTTGGTGGTTAAAAGCAACTGTAACTCATTTTTGAGTTTTTCTATTTATAAGGTCTGAGAATAATTCGATACGCGTAATTGACTGAGGTTAATACGAGTATCAGGGTTTCTTGAGTAGGGCCCGCGTTTATATCTTCCAGAATATTTTATTACTATAACTTGAATACGGCGTATTGGTCTTCCCTGGATACGTCGTATTGATCTTGTTGCCTTCGTGGTCTTTTGTAAAGTGCAGGCACAAATACGTCGTATCTTCCTTGATGGATACTGCGTATTGGATTTCAGAATCAGTTTGTTCTTTAATATTCTTTATTTAAGCTTCAGAATTCGTGCCATTTAGTAACTCTCACCAAGTACCTTCATAAATACTACAATTCTAAATACAAACGATTAAGTAACAATTCTTTGCAATAATTATACAAAATGGGTTAATTACATGGGATAAATGATGCTATAAAAGTGACGTTATTTGATGTCATCAAATATCCCTCCACTTGAATCCTACTTGTCCTTAAGTAGCCTTTAGAAGTTTATGAAAATGTATCCCTAAGGATTTTTTTCATTTAAGCATTTATTTGATCTATTACAAGTACACAACCAAACACCTCACGAAATAGGAAGATGAAAACACTCAAATCACTCAACTAATCTATGTGGTAACATGTAACTAATTCGCTTAATTGCTCAGTCATGACGAGTATTCTATCATAGGCTTGGCAAGGATACACATCTCCACCACTAGAGCTAAGGAGTAACAAGTTTATAAAGGTAAAATAGGTTTTTATAATAAGGCTTAGGGTTGATCATTCTACAATCTTTCACCAAAAGTACCACACCAACAAGGCAGCTAAAGCACACATACATGGCCGTAACGACGGAATAGACATGTGTGTTCGATCACATCCTCATTCGAGTTTAACCAAGGGTTAGGATGAAGAATGATATAGGGTAGGGATCTTCTAACTTTCACCAATAGTAATAAACCAACAAGGCAGCTGAATCATGCATACATGGCCGTAACGACGGAATAGACATGCATGTTCGATCACATCCTCATTCGCGTAAAACCCATGGTTAATGATTAGGAAAGGGAAATAAATTGTTGTTAAATAAAAATTACGAAAAAAATAGATTAAGTCTAAGATATAAGTTGCTAGACACTTTTTCCAGACCGTTACCATGAAAAAGACATAACTATTTACACACGTCTTGATCATAGATCAAAAACAACAACCTGATTTGGCATTCCCGTGACGTTAAACTTCCCAATCATCTCATACTTTACAAACTTTTATAAGGCAAGTGGCGATATCTACCACTTTATAGAAAACTTTACATCGTTGACTTATAGATGTATCAACGAATAATTGATCCTTCGTATAATTCCTTCGGTCTAAGCTTTTGCGAAACGATTATCTTCAAACTTTCCTCCTTTTTTTTGTTTCGACTCTTATGAGATTTTCCTTGGATTTGCTGCATTTGATTATATACTAAATGAGAAAATAAGTGTAAGATGATTTTGTGTAAGGTTAGGGTTTTAAAAGAATTTGTATGTTTTTTCAAGTTGCATGTGTTTTTCTACAAAGATGGGAGATAGTAAAGAAATCATGTTTGTAAGATAATAAGAGGTTTGTTATGTTTTGTCATTAATAAAACCTTAGTCTAAGTTGATTGTAAAACATTTTGTTTAAAACCGGTTTATTTGTATTAACAGGACATAATCTAACAGGGTAGGCTAAGGTGTAAAGGTGTAACAAAACAAATAGTTGGTGTTATTCCTAAAGGATGGCTCTATTGGTTTTTCTAGGGGTATCTCACTCTTAAGATGAGAGTAAACAAAGGGTTTATACGGGGATTTAACTAACCAATATAGTTAGTTAATAAAACAACATTTAAAGGCTTTTTGGGTGTAATCCTAAAAATTTACCAATTTAAACAAGTTACTTCATCTAAATCCATAGTACTCATTATTGTGGTCTCGAATAGATATACCAAACCAAGTTCTAAAGTCTACAACATCACTGGCACACTCATATTTTGTGGAATTTGGGTAAACATTTAGAAACGGATAGGGTTAAATCCTCACAATATCTAACAAGGGTTATTGTTTGCGGGTTATGTATCAAGTAATTTCACAAAAGTATGCTTTAAATTTTTTTAAAATTTGAGCATAATTTAAGCATTTTAGTGTGAAAAATAGGACAAGTATCATTCTAATTCCCATCCCCCCACTTGAATTATACAACGTCCTCGTTTTATAGATAAAACATTAAAAACGGGAATTTAAAAGAATTAGAATGAGACACTCCCCTGATATTTTGCTCGGTAGATTCTCCAAGTTAAGTTTATAAGCAAGGATGTATTGAACAGCCGTCTTGAGGTTCAAGACTCCAACACTTCAAAATTTCCAGATTGTAGATTCTCCACCAACATTGTCGATTTATTTTCTTTCAGCTAGGTCTTGTGCAAATTATAGGAAAAACGATGCATTCCTATCTTGGTACCTATGGTTAATTTAAACTAAACCAAATACTAAATACGGGTCAGTCTGTTGAATACGCCGTATCATGTGCATGAATACACCGTATTGACAGAACTGACAATAATATTTTAAAGTGCATAAAAATAAAGGATTGATAACGTCCATACAATCAATACGCCGTATGGTATGGAGCGTATACGCCGTATTGATGTATGGGAAGACAGACTTGATAAAATTAAATAACAATCCGGGTTGTCTCCCAGGAAGCACGTTTCTTTTAGCTAGTCTTTAAGTTAGACTTTTCTTCAACTTCTTTATTCGATCTCATGCACGCTTATGTGCCCGCGTGTGAGCCATTCTACCATCTCCGCATCTTGGACATATTCGGGTCCTAAGTTCAAGACCCCCTTGTAGAAACTCTTGAGCTTTTGGTACAAGTGCGAGATCCCATTCATCTTATCTTTTTCACTTACCTTCAGTAATGGCTTCTTATATTGTAAACCGGAAACTCATGATCATCAAACAAATCACATCTTTCCTCATCTTCATGTTCATTTACATATTCTCTTTCTTCTTGATCATGCGGCCAATCTCATACTTCCCATCTCTCCATGCCATTATTAATTGATCCATCATCATTGATCTAATCCTATCCATGATAAGCTTAGTTCTTAAGGCTTCATCTTTCAGCTCGCTATCCATCAAAGCATCGTACCATTTTAAATCTTGGTAACAAAGCGTGTTTCCTACTATGTAAGCTCCTGATAAGTTTTCCCCATTACAATATCCATCTTCTTTCTAGCTACAGGTAGGCCACTCTGAATACCCACTTTATAAATAAAATGGTTACAATAATGCAACAAACAAGCTGTTCATCTATACTCTATATTATCCATGGTTTTTTTTGTACCCATGGCACTTTCTTGTGCATTCATAAATCCAACATCTTTTGTATCGTCAAAAATCTTGAATCCCCCAATTCTTTATAAGAGAATCAGATCTACTTGATAGTAATTGAACTCTTTGATTTCGCACAAACGTGTTAATAATCGAAAACAGTTTGTTTCAACTTAAAAATTTTCACCATTTCTTGTACATCATCGAGATTAGTGTTCTTAAATATGAATTTCTTGCAGTGTGTTGGCTTCAATTCGTCACTACGATAAAACGTCCCCCAACTTCATAGTCCACCAACTCCTGAGTGAATATACTCATATTTTGTAGTATACAAACTTGCGGCCACACCAGTTTTCAAACTAGATTAGTAGGTCACACGTTAATTATTGGGGTGTTAACTTTCCAGTGCGAAAGGCGGTATATGTTCCAAAAAATTTATAGTCATATCAAAAATCACCCAACTAGTAATTGATCATTTAATTCCATCAAACCATCTCCATCCATCTCCAGCCAATGAGATTGGAAAAATAACAACTCTGAGTTTATCTTGATTTACATTATGTAAATCGATCGGGTCAACAATTTTAAGGAAGTATTTGATATACTCGACCGCGTCTTCACCATGAGTTCCACTAAAAGCATTCACATGTGTAAACATCAAGGAATTTTCCTTCAGATCATAACATTCTTCCAATTACCATAATGCGTTTAATTTCTGATTGAATAATCTCTTGTCATTACACATTTATTCCTCATTGTGATTATTTTGGCCTTCTTTTGTTTTGCCATCTCTTCGTTCAATCAACTACTCTGTTAATGTATGACCTGTCACCAATAAAAATATCAGCAATCAGTACAGGGATTTGTCTACAAAAAGAATAAAAACATTAAGCACCGAAATCAAACACTAAAATAGCTTCTGTTTTAGATGATCGATACGTCGTATTCAATGGAACTGAATACAATGGTATTATCTTTTTGAATGAATACAATTGTATTGGATAGAAAGTTGGATACCCGTTTCTAAATGGAATAGATACGCCGTATCGAAGTTATCGACCAAATAGTGATTAGGAAAAATAACAAAATATATGCAAATAAATTAAACACACAAATAGACATCAAATATACAGAATAGACAAATTAAACACTAAGATTACACTAATCCTAAGGTTAGACTAATCTAAAGCTAAAAACCAAATATCAAATAAAAACTCAAATTAATACTCACTCCCCAGCAGCGGCACCAAAATAACTTGATGTGTTGCTGTGTGGTGTTAAATTATATTCAAGTTTTAAATTTATATTTGCCGGACGTAACCAAAATAAACACTTTGAACGGGCAGGTACCCGCCGGTGGTTCAATGGTAATAGGGTGTCCAAACACTTGATGAATTCAATCTTCAATTCTATTAATACTTTAGTTTTTCTAATCTAATTAGTCTAATCTATGCAAACTTAGCCTAAACCTAGTCTAATGATAAGGGGGGGGGTTTTCAGTCTGGAGAAAAGTGGCAACGGGTTTGGAGGTACTAATAACCAATTCAAGACACTTAAACACACACAAGCAAATAAACATAAATAAAAGAGCGTCTACCAAATAATAAAAAACTGTATTAACCATATTAATCTATATCAGAAACTTGTTTGTTATTAGTGCAAGATTACTCATCTCAGGCGCATATCATCTTATTCTTAGGCGTTACTTCTTCCTAAAACTTGACAATCAATTCTGTCATAATAAACATATCCGCATAAAGCAACCTTATTTGCTGATTATAAATCTTATCTTAGGATAAGGCAATGGTGAGTCTTGTTAAACCCTACTCATAGAACTTTACCTACTTACTACTGCTATAAACGTTCTTTATATACAAGTATCCACAGTCCGAAGTCCCTAACATCAATGAAATACGAACGTACTCGCTGTAGGTACAAGGTCACCTTATGCTCAACTAAGCTCACTAAACCAAAGGCAAGATAGTCAATATTTTGTGATCATATGATTCTAATATGTAAATGCAATATGGAGAGCTAATCCACTCTTAGCTAGCCCCAAATAATACTGAAATTGTAGCGCAATGAAATAGTAGGACTTAACCTAGTTGAATGAAAGTCGCCTACTTAAGCGACGTAGACAAGTATATTGATAAACATACATACAATTCAACAGATAATTAAGAAATCGAGATAAAACAAACCAAACATTAAGATCTTCATATCAATGGCTAATACCCTGGGTATAATCCTCAAACGTCATAAATTAATACAAAAGAAATGATTTAGCTAAGGTAAACTAACCGAGTTAACGAATAATACCAAAAACTGAACGATTACAAGAGTATAAAAATTACACATTGCTCCTATGAATTAATCGTGCTGCCCCGAATACCACTTCTGCTCTTTATTCTCCTCGAAAATCAACTTTTGTGGTTTAGTATCGAGAATATAATTTTCACACCCTTAAAACTCGTTTTTAAGTTTCTATTTATAGCGCTTGAAGTCGGTTCGATACGGCGTATCCAATGTCTTGGATACAGCGTATTGGGGGTTTCTTTGAGTAGGGATCACGTTTGATATCTTCCAGAATAGTTTATTCTCATATAGCTTGAATATGGCGTATCGCCTTTCCTGGATACGGCGTATTGGATCTTGTTTCCGTGGTCTTTGGTGAGTGAAGGCACAGATATGCCGTATCTTCCTTGATGGATACGGCGTATTATATGTCAGAACTGTAATCTTCAAAATATCTTCGTTTAAGCTTCATAATGCGTGCCTTTTAGTTAATCTTCACCAAGTACTCCATAATTACTGTAATTCTCAAATATAAACAATTAAGTAATAATTCTTTGCAATAATTATACAAAATGGGTTAATTACATGGGATAAATGATGCTATAAAATAGACGTTATTTGATGTCATACAAGGATATCTTTTGAATTTTACCTATCACAGCAGTATAATATCTGATTTAACGGTAACATGGTTATTACGACCGTATCGATAAGCACAAAGACACTTCGCCATAATATGCTTTTTTCACTAACTTATACATGCAAGTTTTACTGACGGTAGCAGCATCTAGTCCATGAGGAGTCAAGATTCACTACCACATGCTCATGATTAATTAACAAAGATAAATACATGATGAAAGCACAAGTACATGTGTCAAAGTCTTTCGTGAGTTCTGGTGTACAAGAACTTCCTCAAAGAATATCAATGATAATATGGCAAGCAGATCAAGTAAAAGATCAATGTTGAGGGAGATTGTTAGGAAGCTTTCAAAATAATAAGCATGTGGGTAGAGACACAAGATCGCAATATGGCATAAGATTCTAGGATAAAGATTTAAAGATCTCAAAGTCAATGATAAAGTTAAGCTAAAGACCAAAATATCAAGATTAAGAAAAATATATCAAGTCAAAGATCAAGATCTAAGATCGCAAGCATGCAAAAAGATAGTCAAAAGAATTCCCAAGAACACAAGCCTCCAAGATCCAAGACGTCACAAGAAGATAAACCACAATGCAATGACCACCCTAGGGATAACACACCTTAAGTAGATTGTTCACCTGTTTTTAGTAAAGTGATGTCATTAATTTTTTCTCAGAGCTTGTAAGAATAATAATAGTTTACAGGAATTTCTCAAACTAAATGGGCCTAGGTTTCGGGCAAAAGCCTATTTTTTTTCTAGTTTCGGCCCATTAAGGCCCATCCAAAACCCTAGGAGGCCACGCCTTATTTTAGTATAAATACCCCTCCCTAGCATGTTAAGGAGGGTGTTGCTTCTCATTTTTCTAATAGTGAAAGCCTCTATTTTCTTCTTACTCTCTCTCTCTCTAAACCTCTTTCTCTCTCTAGACTTTTATTCATTTTCGTGTGATTTGATAATGTAACAATATGCCCGTAAGTGTCGATCACCAATCTGTTGGGCAGAGGTTGGAGATAGCCAACTCACTTCCTAGAATCTTACATGTATACAAACGAGAAGAACATTCAGATTAAATCCCCGAATTCAAGCTCACGTGATATCGTCAAAAAGAGTATATCCGAAAGGAGTCAAAGCCACTTTGAGTATTCAAGTTGGGATAAGGGCCATGCTAAAAGTTTCCCCCATGAAGGGGTGATATGTTTCGGTAAACGGGGAAAGCTTTTCACACCTCATAAATTTCAAGTCAATATTTTAAACCATTTCGATCATTATTTTGAATTTAATCCATTTCATTTGAAATTTGAACGTAAAAACCAGAGAAGGTTAAGAATTATTATGAAAAATAAAAAAAAATAAAAAAAAAAATAATAGAAAAGAAAAAACAAAAAAACCCTGTAAATCTGAAAAATGCCATCGGACGCGTTTCGGATTCGGACTTCGATTAGTTTATATGTTATATGCATTACTTTATCATATTAAAGTGTTATGTAGGTCACGTTTACTTTCGTTTGCGATTTTTACATTTTTTCGCGTATGCTTTATGGTTTTATCATTTTATGGGTAAAACGGATAACCTAGAAACCTACCACCTTAAGCATGTAACTGCCCGAGCTATCCTTATTTTTGTTGGGGGTTTTTATTATAAAACAACATTTCGTTCTATGCCCCCCCCCCCCCATCTTTATAAAATTTGGTTCATAAGCTCAAAATAAATCCAAGAGCATCTTTTATACTTTCAAGATACAAAACAAGGGCATGTGTACATGTATGCATAAGATAGTGACACTTGAGGAAGTCACTCTCATGCACTCTTCCCTAGTTAAACACTTGCATATGACTCTTACACTTATGTAAGAGTTAAGCTAGTACATTTGACCACTTAACCAAGCATAACTAGAACCATGACTCAATAAACTTTAACCTTGGTGTGTATTGGTAAAATATACACTACAAGACAAGTCCTAAAACCTAACCCTTTGGGCTAATAGGGTTCCATTTTTCATTTCCAAAGTCGACCAACACAATTTTTTTCTCTCCTCCTTTCATTCTGAAGCTCACGGCCAAAAACACCCCTTAGGCTTCCGTTTCTTGATTTCTTTTTTTTAGAACGGCAATTTGTGGCTACATGGCCCCTAGCCCAGAAGGCCTAGCGAGCCCACACAACCAGGTTGGGTCCAGCCCAAAAGGCAATGGCACCTTTCCCTTACACACCGGAAGAACCCCTATCGCGTTAGACAAACTCAAAAACATGAGACCTTGGCCTAGAGGGTAAAACCTCATACCATTGGACCCAAATGCCCTTTTCTTTTCTTTTTGTTGGTCGTTATCCTTTGGATTCTTGCAAAGAACCAAGATCCTAGGTTGATATTGAAGTTATCTAAGGTGGTTACAAAGTTTTTATCTTTGATTTCAGGTTTATATTCAAGATCTATAAATTAGGTTTGATTATTATTAGGAGAGTTTTTCAATATTCAAGTCTTTTTTTAAATGGTTTATTTTTGCTTATTTATTGTTGATTGTGATTTGGGGGACCATCGTTATTTCTTATAATTGCTAAGAATGTTCTCATCTTGAAAGCTTACTTTGTGGTTTCGACACGTAAATTGTTTTCATATGAGCAAAGGTATTTTGAAGCACGTTTCGAGTAGAATAGATTTTGATAATATATATATGTAGGGGTGCGTTATATTGAGAACCCATTTTAAGCGCAGAACTTTACAGAACTCTTTTCAACCAATCAAAATTTAGTAAATATTAAATGTTTTTATTTAATTTAAAAGGGTATATTAGTCAATCACAATTTTTATCATACAAATAATACTAATTAATTCATGACTTTTAATGAGTGTTGACCGTTGCCTTTTATTTTATAACGGCTAATATTTTTTTTATTTTTTTTTATTTTTTTAAATTAAAAAAAACGTTTTTAAATCAGCTTATTTTTCGGAATTGGAATAGAAATATTTTTTGTTACACTTTTTTAATTAAAAAAACTTTTTTATAAATCTTAAAATTTTAGAATGAAAAAATAAGACTATTTTTTTCTTTGTTGCTATTTAGTCAGTACACATGTTTTAAAATCAATAAAAAATTTAGTATTATTAATAGTAAAACACAATTTCATTTTTTTTAATTTTTATATTAAAAAACGTTTTTAAAATCATTTAATTTTTGAAATTAATTTTTTTATATTTTGTCTTTTAACATACATGTTTTTTTGAAAAAAAAGGCATATATGATTTTTGTTAACTTTACATATGTTCTTAGTACAATTGTGTATCTTCACTTGTAACTAAAAAAATGTTAATTGCACATATTTTCTGATGTACATTATTTAGATCTTTTAAATTAATAACTAAAAACATAACCTAGTACATGTACCTGCTAAATTTATAACACAACGCAAAATACATAAATAATATACACAAAATTTGATTCAAAATGGAAAATAAAATTCAAATTAAATTATCTGTTAAAAATATACACGGTCATTAAAAACATTAACTGTAACTCTTCCACGAACATACGTGCGAGACCAGCTTCACTTTAATCACTTAAGTCACATTTTGGTCTATAAGAGAGATAACTCATCAAATTTTATATTAAACACACATGTACCCTCAAAACACATAGCACTCTTCCAAAAATATGTACTCTTCCACATCATACGTCACTCTTTCACTTTCATCCATACAAATTTTTAAACACACGAGTACCTGACAAAAACACGATATTCCACTCTTTCCAAGATCATATGTGTAATTATAAATACAAGAAGAAAAGTAAAACTGATCTAGGTATGGTAAAATAAATAAATGTTAACCATATTATAGAAAATAAAAGGTAAAAAGATGAAAGATTGTATGTCTTAGAGAGCAAAACACGCATACTTACACTGTATCAAATGAGCTCACCTCTCCATGGAACAAGGGGGGTATTTATAGTCCCCTAGTGACACACAACTATTGTAACTAGTCATTTATATCACCTACGGTCATCTATAAATAATCAATGTAATTCCGTGTGTTGTCACCATATTTTAAGGCTGAACAATCTTCCCCCAATATGGGACGATATACGGAATTAACTTACTATGCTCCTAACAAGTACAAATACAAATAAATAAATCTTCCAAAGCGCTCCTCATCCAACTGAAGTTTGTCTTGTGTGTTCCTCTTGGTCTTAGAAACTGTATTCCCCAGCTTGGATCTTATTGTCGTTACTTTTTCATGAACATTGTATAATCATGAGTTGATTAACTTCCCCCCCCCCAATCATCAGCCAATGGTCTTGAAAAGCTTTCTTCATAGACTCTTGGTGCAAAGAGTTTACGAATCAACTTCCCCGCACGAAACAGACCAACATCCTACTTAAGCAAATTCTGAAAC
Source organism: Tanacetum coccineum (assembly GCA_026074375.1). Lineage (NCBI taxonomy): Eukaryota > Viridiplantae > Streptophyta > Magnoliopsida > Asterales > Asteraceae > Tanacetum > Tanacetum coccineum. The sequence goes on along the minus strand of BQNB010045939.1, from coordinate 19,673 downwards.
TTGATGTAGCATGAACTATCTTGTCTACTTGTCTGATTGACGACACATCGGATAAATTTATAGAAGTCAAACCACAACCAAATACTCCGGCTTTTTTGTCATTAGCTTGTGAATATTCTTTCGCGGTCAAGCGAGAAATCACAATTATTCTTCTCACGTATCAAATACTTCATAAACCATACTAATAAAGTATCTACACTACTCCCCCTAATTTACACGTAAACATCAAAAGGCAACTAATCCCGGATGTACACATTTTCCCCCATGATGTGCGAACTCTCGAACATCATTGTTGTGTACGCATTATACTCGAAATTTCGTGTCTTAGTACAAATCTTGAATCCAAACAAAGCATTACCCTCTTCTATCCAAAATCGTATTGGAATAACAAGAATCAAGAAATCTTGGTATATCAGTCCTTGTATTGAATGTCCGTTGAAAACATTGAGAAAAATTTTGCTTAGACATGAAGTACCCTTGTCTTGGAATCCGTGAAATCCTTATTACATCTCAAACCTTTGTATCTCTGGCTAACTTTTAACAACCTCGTATTCTGCAGCTTTTTTGTGATTCACTTGTAAGTAAACCCATATACCAAACTGTGAAAAATGAAAGTATAAAGCCCCTAAATTGTTACTTCATCCGCTTCACTGTTGTAAAAGAACGGTCAAGATTAAATCTATAAGTACTCCTATACCCACAGGAAAAGTATAAAATACCAACACCTCTGACATTACCACATCGACTTCTGCGTTGACACTGAGTACTACAACTAACCCTTAATGATATTTATGCCAGAGTCGAGCAACCAACACCCCTTCCTACTGTAACTAGATAAAATTCAAGTCTTAACTAATACGCAGTATACGTTTCAAAAACAAGCATCAAATCCGGTAAAATAAAGAAAGTCTCGATGATGATAATAATAGACCGCTCTACAGGAAATCCAACTTACAATCCAAAAAGGGATACCAAATCAACTGCTGTTATTCAACATTGTCATCGAGTCGAATCTCTAGCCGTTTGTCATTTATTGAATCTTACATAATCTTTAAATTAAGCGTTATGTATCCATGTTTGTTGTGTTTATGTTCTGAAAATGTTATTGAACTAGGACTGATGTTAATTATTTAATTGTCGTCAAAAAAAAACATTTGTCTAGCTCGAACGTTGTCATGAAATGTTTTATACCCGCATAATCCAGTATTACCTAAAACAAATAATATTTTCGAGTTATATACTCAATTTCCACCCTTAATTTTTGTTACAAAAACCATTGGCCTAAATTGTTTCCTTTTTGTTATAACCGGCCTGTCAACACCAACAGCCCAAAACAAATAATCAATCCCGCCGGTCCATTCCATTAACAACTAACACTTGTGCCTAACAAAGACCTATAACCCTCATAACCATTATACAAATTAGGGATATAACTAGTATCACTATCCCTAATTTTACTCACCAACAAAACCTCGCCCTAATCAGCAAGTTTCAACCCCCAATCTTTTTGTTTCGTCTCTCTCTCATAAGAAAAAATCCAACACCTCTTCTATCATTAATCTGATATTCTTTAAAACAACACCTTCAAATCCCATGCTAGCAGAATTACATCACTCGAATAACTAGCACCCTTTTTGATCTATCAATTCGAACCCCATTTTTCGTTATTGCACATCACCAACGAACCATCAAGGTGTCAAGATCGAAGAAGTAAATGTCTTCAAGATCCTTTTGAAAGGGTCTCGGGTAGAAATGTAAATTTTTTTATGTGACACACGAATATAGATTGAATCTAACAGATTGTATAGAGTTCTCTCTTTAAAAATCGAAAGATAAAATAGGTGTATATCACTTACATAAAAAATGATATTTTCGTTTCGTGTTTAAGATCTTAATATCTCGTATATAATAAAAATAACACAGAAAGACGACGGAAGATCGATAGGAAGGCATTTATTTTATATCAGTTTCGAGTCACAGTGCGGTATGAAGGAGCTGATGGGTTAATATAAGACGGGGTTGTGTTGATTGGGATTGGTTTTTGTAAAGTACAAAGGATTTATAGTTTTAAGGATTAGAAGTCTTGATTTATTGGATTTATTTTGAGAGCTTATAGATGTTTTGAATGGTAAGTATGGGGGGGTCAGTCTTTCTATATTTCCTTCATTCTGTATGACCTTGACTCAGCTATAATTGTTTTGCTGACTCAGTTTTGTGTCCGGACCCATCAAACTCGTAAATACCGAGTTGACCATAAACTTTGTTTGGTTGTGTTTCACAAACAAAACCAACCAAGCATATCATCAATACCAAAACCAGAGCCTGTCTTGGGCAAACGCAACCAAGCAAAACCAAGATTTCTTTTGATCAAAACCAGTCTGATTGTCTTTAAGACAAAACGCAATGTTTCTAAAATTTTGGCAGCATGACGTTTAGATGTGCAACGTGAAGGTCTTCAACTTGGGATAAATCGCAATACCAAAACGCAATCTAACGAGACAAAACGCAGTCATTGAGAACCAAAACACAACCGCAATTTTGTACTTTGTAACCTTTTTTTCTTAAAACCCGATCCTGGTTTTTTTTATTTCCTCTTATCATCAAAAACGCAACCAAGAAACCAGAATAAGAATAAAAGCTTAAAATAGTCTTTTAACACAAAACATAGCGGATTGAACTCGATTGATGACAAACTTATAACAACCTTTATACAACCTTTCTTGACTTTCTCACAAAAAAAAAAACATGAACAGTATAAGCAACACTACATAACAGTAACCGTTATATTAACAGTACATGACAAAAACAAACAAATGATACAATACACCCCTGAGCTCTGATACCAATTGTAGAATATAAATGACATACAAGAACAAGGATTAAAACAGATCTGGAGGTTGGATATAGTGAAAAAGATGTAAAGCCATATTATTAGAGATAAAGGTAAAGGAGATGGGAAGATGTGTGTGTTCTAGAGAGAAAACACACACACTTACACTTTTACAAAAGTGAACTTCACCCCTCCATGGAAGTATGGAGGGGGTATTTATAGTCCTAGTGCCACATAACTATCGTAACTAGTCATTATTAGTCCCTACGTGTCACTCTATAAATGAACTAATGTAATTCCGTGTTTGTCACCATATTTTAAGGCTAACAATATGTGTACTCTTCAAAATACATATGTGTAATCTGATATGAACATATTCAAAACAATAATTAGTAAACGAGGATCAGTATTACTCGTAAAAAGAAGTTATCAATAATAAAACATATATGCACAGTTCAATTGACTTTTATATCAACCTTAAAACACATATGCACACTCATTTTGCGCTACTAGCACCCTAGGAGAGACGCCGACATAAGCCCATCCATTGAACATACATGTATGCCGGTTTCAACACCTAAGACCACAACTTTCCAACGAATACAAAAAAGTTCAATTGATGGCCCAATTAGAATATTTTTAGTTATCACATCTTCATCAAATGTATTAAATGTCTCACATAACCATGTCATCATATAATCATTACATATATTATAATACCAGTTCCTATCCTTAAATTATAAAAAATTAAATGAACAAACTATCCATCTACATGTATGCACTAACCTTTTTTATATTTGTATTCAGCATAAAAACACATATGCACTCTTTTCATAAATTTTATCACATAAAAGATGTAGCATATCTTCCACTCGTTCAAAAAATGATAAAAGATAGAGCTCTAGACTTGAATTTAATTTTTCTTGTCTCTTTCGCTTATATAAAAAAAACCACAACACTAGACTATTTATATGATGTTCTTACCGCTAAAGCATAATAGCCTTTTTGAAAAAATTTGTTTTTGTAACCTTCTCATAAACGATTGCCAAACACCCTCAATTTTATAAAATTAACCAGACTCATATACAAATAACATTTAAGTAGTATAAAATTATGGTCCAATATTTAGGTTAACAGTATAGAATTATGGTCCCATTCAATCCTGTCAACCTAAATAGTCAACTTTACGCGAGAGCGCGAGCGCGCGCGCGACGCGCGCGCTTTGTACTCACAACACGTATTATTTTCTGTTTTAATTTAAATTTTCTGAAAAAGCAAGATTGTCATTGTCATCGTAGATCAAGAATCTATCCCTCCATATAATCTCTAATTTTATATTTTCATGTTACAATAACAACTATTTCTTTAAAACGTTTATGATGATAACATATATTAGCATGAAACTAATGCCCCAGATCTGCTTACCTTTCATACCAACACATGAGTACGCATCTCCGCTTGACCCTCCACCAACGACTTTGACTAGATCCAGCGGCCACAATCTTAAAAACGGCGACCACAATCCGGCCGCCACAATCCTACGATATCTAAAACTCCGGCGACCTATAAAAATATCTTTCCATCAATGAGAATTATCTTTATTTCACGCTCTTGATCAGATTGCACAAATATGGTTTTTATTTTTATTTTGATGAAGGAGGCGAATTATTTTTACAAAGGCGGTTGTTTATTTTTTTAGATGAAGAAGAGACTGAACCCTAGAGAGAACGTATTTTTGTTTTATGAGTTAATCTTACATTAATTCTCCTATTTAATTGGAGAGATTAAAATGAATGTACAATTACACTAATACCCTCCGTGTGCTACTAAACTATCGTAGATACCCTTCGAGCATTTAAAATATTTTAAATGATACTTTTACTTATTACAATTATGCCACTTTATATTACAACCATTGATTATCTCATCACAAGGCTATAAAATGACTTTAAAAAATTTGTAGAGTCTACACATAAAATGGTACTTAATTAACACGTTTATGGCTAGTACGTATTTATACGATATTAGTATACATTACATATAATTAGGGTTTTGATGTAAACATTAACGTTTAATGCTTGTTTTGATATAACGTTTTGAAAAGTACGTTAAATGAATAATGTACTTGGTAAAAATGATATTAAGATATAGACTTGACATATTAGGATGTTTACATGATAAAAACATAGATATAGATGGCATTGGTAGAGGTTGCGTGAGCTCGTTTACTTTAGAGATGCAAGTTACGTTGCATAATGAGATAGAGCAAAAATTTCCCTGTAAAAAGGTGGTATATAAAATGCATCTAATTTTATAGATGGATATTACAGTGCATCTAACTTAATAGATGGATATTTACATTGATGAAAATTGCGGGTTGTTATACCGTTGGTTTCAGCTTCAAAGTTCAAACACCTGAATATTTATCTACGCCGTTAATATAAATCATATTCTACAGCATGCCTAGACTGTAAAGATTATCTTTGATTTTCACATCTTATACTGTATAAACTGTAAATCACACTAACATATGACAACCGATTGTGTTCATGGAGTTTGCACGATGCCATACCTTTTTTCTTCTTCCAGGGAACTATGTTTCTTTGACCCTGTCTAGAAAGGCACTTAAGATTTAAGTTTCTTATTGAAATGGTATTATTTCAGTCAGGAATATGGACATGTTATTGGAGCTATAATAGGTGTTTGATGCTCGCACATTGTATTAAGTTAAGATGATAGTAAATTAAAAATGATCATATGAGCACACTGTCTACTGTTGAGAAGCTTTCTAGCTACCGTTGCTTTGTTTTCATCTGGAATTTCAAAATGTAGAGTGAAAGAAATGTTTTATGTTTCATCTAGACATATTCGTTGCAGGTTACAAGGAGATAGCTAGAGGAGTCAAAAGAAGTTTATAGGAGAAACTGGTGGTCAGTTCATGTGTGTGTTGATTCGCATATATGTTTACCAAATTAAGTAGTATTATAATATATTTATTGTATAAGATATATTTGTACTGAGTCTACGATGCTTGTTGCAGCAAAGGATACATTGCAATATGAGTATGTCATCTAAAAATGTGAACCGTGCACATATGTTTTTAAGGCGTGCACATATGTGAACCGTGCACAAATGTTCTCGAAGCCGTGCATATATGTTCAAGATGATTTATAGATGCACTTATACTTTTTAGATGGTGCACAAATTTTCTCGAAGCCGTGCATATATGTTCTCGAAGCTGTGCATATATGTTCTCGAAGAGTTCACGCATGTTATTTTAAGAGTGCACATTTATATTTAACAATATACATTTGTATTTGAATTGTATTTCATTTGATATCAAATTTTGTGTACTGTATTTATATTTATGTTTTTGCTTTCTTATAAATTTAGAGATTAGATGTATATATTTATGTTTATTGTATAAATTTTTGAAATAATGTACACTGGAAACATATGTGCAATTATCATTTTAAGAAAAAAACAAGTTTAATGGCTAAACAATTGTATAAAAGAAAAAAACACATATGCAATTTTTTTTTTAAACTTGTATGCAAGAAACATGAATTTCTATAATATTAAAAAAAGCATATATGCACCTCATTTTTTAAAAATATATTTGATGAAAAAATAAAAAAAATTAATTCTGTAAAAAATAAAATAAATAAAAAAATAAAAAATTAATTCTGAAAATTTAAGGCTTAATAAAAACGGGTTTTTTTAAAAAATTTCAAAAAGAAAGTGAAATATGTTTTACTATTTTACCCTTTTGAATTAAATAAAATGATTTAATAATACTAAATTCTTATTGGTCCAAAGTTGGTTCTATAGGTTCTGTACAAAACCATTTTTTTGTACAGAACTTACAGAACCAATATACAACCGTTATATTATTTAATTAATGGTGAGATCACTTGTGCCATTAGTGTAATTACTAAAGTTATAAAGGGTGCTAGATAAAAGATATTAAAGTGGTTAAAAGGTATTAAGGGAATTTCGAAATTGATAAATTTTAAAAACTCTCATATTTTCTCCAATTAATTAGGGCAAGTACTCTCATATTTTGTTTCAGTCGGCTTTCTTTTTCTCCTTACTCTCAACCGCTTCCAACAAAAACACAAAATTCCACATCTATACCCAAATCGATTTTAAATCAAAAGTTTCTTTTAGATCGAAAGTTTTTTTAGATCAAGAGAAGGTTACTAATTATATATGGTTACTAAGAGAGCCCTTTGTATTTTGGATCAAGTGAATGTGGATCTGGAAAATGTGAGTGAACCTTTCTTGTCTACAAGGCCAATAACAGGTTCAATTCGTTTTTTTTCAGATCGAAATCGATATTCGTCTTTAAATATATTTAGTATATAAGTTTTTCATTCAACTTCTCTTTTTAGGTTGATCGGTTTTTTTAATAGAACAAAATCAATTTTTTGTGTAGATCGAAAATCTTTTTTTAATAGAACGAAATCAGTTTTTTTAGATCGAAAATCTTTTTTTAACAGAACGAAATCAATTTTGGGTAGATTGAAAATCTTTTTTTAATAAAACGAAATCAGTTTTTTTAGATCAAAAATCTTTTTTTAACAGAACGAAATCAATTTTTTAGGTAGATTGAAAATCTTTTTAATATAACGAAATTAGTTTTTTTGTAGATCGAAAATCTCTTTTTTAATAGAACGAAATCAACTTTTTTTTGTAGATCGAAAGTTTTAATTTTTTTTAGATCGAAAGTGTCTTTTTTTTAGAGATCAAAATCAATTTGTGTGTAGACCCAAATCGATTTTACTGTGGTTCAAATCCATAATTATCAGTATATATTAGAATTTCCATTAATAGTTTTAAGATTGTAGCATACATGTTAATATAAAAAGTGCATACATGTCGATATAAAGTTAGTTTCAAGGTAGCATACAGGTTAATTATCAGTATAAAAAGTGCATGCATATTAATATAAAATTAGTGAAAGCGAGCATATGTATTTTACGATTAGTATACGCTTAATGAAATAGTGTGCATATATGTTTTGAAGATATGTGTTTTGTAGGTATGTATTTTGAAGGTGATTATGCATATATGTATTAAATAATGAATTTGTGTTTGTTAGTTGTTTATGTTAAAAATAATAATAATTGTTTTGTAGTTTCAGGTATTATGTTTCGTAAAGCCGGAGACCATGACGGATATAAAGAGTGCACGTATGTTTCTAAAGGGTAGCGAAGCTTGCACATATGATCTTGAAAGAGTGCACACATGTTTTTTAATGACGTGCACATTTATATTTAAGAGGATACATTTGTATTTGGATTGTATTCATTTGATATTAAATTTTGTGTATACTATTTGTATTTTTTATTTGTTAAAATTTAAAAGTTCCATGTACATGTTTATGCTTTTGTTATAAATTTCAAAGATTAAAGAATGTACACTAAAAACATATGTACAATTATCATTTTAAATAAAACAAGTTTGATTTTAAACCATTATACACAATATACATATGCAAATTTATAATATTAAAAAAACACATATGCACTTGATTTTTTTAATACATGTATGCTAAAAACAAATATAAAAATAATTATTTTTTTAGTTTCAAAAAATTAAAAAGCTTAAAAACATTTTTTAATTAAAAAAAGTCAAAAAAAAAGTTTTAAATGTGTTTTACTATAATACCCTTTTGAATTAAACAAAAATATTAAATAACACTAAATTCTTATTGGTCAAAAAT
>BQNB010045938.1:0-43998 GCA_026074375.1 Tanacetum coccineum | reverse complement strand
TTTGATGAGTATTTGCAAATTGCTGAACGTACTTCACGAGAATGCATAGATCACTTTACTAAGTGCATTCACGTTTTATATTAGCAGATGGAGACATATTATCCATTCATCATTTTAGCCAAACAGGCCCTACATTTAATTAGGGATGAGTGTGGGTTCGGAAGCGGCAGGAACTGGACCCGTATCCGATAGATTCGGGAATCGAACTTTGAGAAAAGTAGGAGCCGAGAACCGAACCGAATATAGTTTTTGGTTCCGGTTTTGGTTTCAGTTTCGGTTTCGGTTCTACGGATCTACTCGCCTAGGAACCGAATTTCTAAAAAACAAAATAAAAAATATCATGCACCAATGAATTAAGCCAATAAAAAAGGAAAAAAAATATTTTTTTAGACTTTTGGAACCATTTATGTTTAAACCAATAACCTTTAAGAACTAAAATATACACTCAAACTAAAAATCATTTTATAGTTTCACATTGTTAACAAAACAATGACACATAAATCTTAAAAAACAAAATAACATAACTTCAAACTTTGTCCAACTAAATAACCAAAACCGTTTATCGTGTGTAAATTACGTGAAATTATGTATTTTACGGCATCATATTGCATAACTGAATCATGCGCGACATCAAAATTTCGCAAACTAGTAAGATGCATAAATATATATGTTAGTCCCGTAACAATTTACAAATGTACATGGATCGAACGATGTGATGTCCACAAAAAGAACCCAAAAAAATACGGGACAAAAACGTGCATACAAGCCTTCGACATGATCTTGTGGATCATCTTTCGCAACAACATCTACAACAACAACACCACCACCAAATGTACTCTCTTTGTGTATTGTAATTTTATTTTCTCGTACAAACAATTTTATTTTAACGCATTGTAATTTCCATCTATCGTACATCGTTTATTAATTTTTTAACTGTATTGGAAATTTTTCCATTTTAAACGTGATGAGATCGTTTTTATATATATTTAAATAAAAATGTGCTTGTTTAAAATTTAAATGCTAGAAAAAATGGCGAATAACATGTTTAAAATTTAAATGTTTAAAATTAGGAGTAAACACATAAAAAATCAAAATTTTGTGTGTGTTTTTCTTTTCTCCTCCTAAACAACATGTCTCAACCAGTCAAGACTATTTTGAATTTCAAAAGTGGAGAGGCCAAGGCGATTTCAAAAGATTCTCTCTTCATATGATCGATCTTCTTTTTGCTTTTGATTATCAAATCTAAGGAAGAACAAAAAGGGTGATACATAGCTTTGTTTCCGGTTCGATCGAAAGGAAAGATAATTACAAATTCACCCTAATGATGTCATTTTTCAATCCCTATTCTTCGATCTTTCTTGCTAGTATGTTGTAAAATAACGATGGCAAATGGCACAGGTCACCGATCAAATAAGTAGTTCAGAAAGCAAAAGAACGATCATACTCGATATACTTCGACGTCAAGAGCAACGTAACAAAGGTATGTCCCAAACAAATCACATCCTAAATTTCGTGAGGAACATAAGTCGTTTTCCCTCAATCTTTGTTTCTAATATCCCCATGGAATGCGACGGTCTACAAGATCTTTTGGGATCTTTGCGTAAACAAAATTGGGGAGTGTGTGGATCATGTTTACATAGCTGCAAAGAGATCCAAATCGGAGTCAATCGATTTGGTTTTAGTACGTTTTATACACGTTAATGGAAATCAATCAGTTAGTTTCCAATCATACGAACGGCATGTATTTGGTTGGTAAACCCATTTATTGCCGATGTGGCGACACATAAATCTTAAAAAAAAAAATAACATAACATCAAACTTTGTCCAACTAAATAACCAAAACCGTTTACGGTTTTCACTGTTTTTTTTCCTTTACTCTTTCGGTTAATTTCTCTAGCTGTTCTTCTGTATCTTTCACAATCACATCATTTTAAGTAGGTAAGAGCAAAAGAACAAGGAATTATACCGACATTGAGTTGTGGTTTTCTTAGATCCAACCAAGAAACGTCGCTATCTTGCTCATGATTTTAGAGACAAATGTATTCCATTAATGTTTTTAGTATGAGATTTAAAGAAAACTACGCGTTTTTAAAATTACTGGATATTTAGTTTCGGAACCGAGAACTAATGGACCTGAAACGAACCAACCCAATAACCGAAAAATCTCAAACTCAAGAACCGGAACCATTTGGTCTGGTTCCGGTTCGGTTCTTCTCGGTTCCAATCTGGTTCTCGGTTCCAATCCAGTAGTCTGGCTCTTTGGCTCACCCCTACATTTAATTGTTAATACTAATATTGCCATATATATGTTAAGCCTTTAAGTAAGGTAACTAGTTGATAACCCGTACATATATGAACCTGCTGAATAAGTATAAAACGATCGATAGCTACTCATGCGTTGCGGCGAAGCTAATTTGTCGTCGATGCTCTTTTTAATTAACTTAAAGCGTCAATGGTAGCGTTTTTAACAAAAGTGTATCATGTATAATTGTTATATATGTATATTTATATAAAAACGATCTCAAGCATAATATACTTAACAAACCGAGCTTAAGTCGAGTTTTTTTCTATTGCATCGGAGGCTTTCACATTGCACCAAAAATACCTCTCCCTAGTAGAGATGACAATTAAACCCGTACTCGATGGGTATCCGATTCTCAAACCCGAATTGACTGTATCAACCATTACATGTATCTATCTATGCCCTATTGGGTTTTCTCAGCTCATTTATGATAAGCCTGCTTTTTTTCGCTAAGCGACATTTAATAATACTAATATTGCTCTATATTTGTTAAGCATTTAAGTAAGGTAACTAGCTAATACCCCGTACATATATGCGCCTACTGAATAAGAATAAAACGTACGGTAACTACTCGTGCGTTGCGACAGGGTTAATTTGCTATCGATGCTCTTTTTGTTCTTTTATGTAAAAACATTGATATACTCATAATTGAAAATACAATAAGGAGCATATACATGAATATTATTAATTTAAACTTGAAACGGACTTAAGAAAGAGTAAAAAATGATATTGAACGGACTTTTGGTGTCCTTCAGGGTCGTTGGGAGATTACTGCACAACCAACACGTTCTTATTTCGTGTGTAAATTACATGTAACTATGTATTGTGGCATCATATTGCATAACATGATCATGAAACATCAAAAATTCGAAACTAGTAAGTACAACAATATATATGTTAGTCCCGTAGACAATTTACAATGTACATGGATCGAACGATGTGATGTCCACAAAAAGAACCCAAAAAAATACGGGACAAAAACGTGCATACAAGCCTTCGACATGATCTTGTGGATCATCTTTCGCAACAACATCTACAACAACAACACCACCACCAAATGTACTCTCTTTGTGTATTGTAATTTTATTTTCTCGTACAAACAATTTTATTTTAACGCATTGTAATTTCCTTTCTATAGTAATATCGTTTTTATTTTTAATGTATTGGAATTTTCTTTTTATCGTGATGTCGTTTTTATATTTATTTAAATAAAAATGTGTTTGTTTAAAATTTAAATGCTAGAAAAAATGGCGAATAACATGTTATTGAAATTTTGCTGAAGAGAGAGTTTTAATTATTAGTGTGTTATTTGAAAAGTGTTAAAGTGACGCGGAAATAACGTACCAATAACATGTTATTCAACGCCTAGCTCTCTAATACACAATGGATTGCATATGTGTTCAATACTACTAGGTGATTTTCAAAAGCGACTTCATATACGTCACACGGTGTAAATTCAACTTTAACCTCATTAGAATGAGCTTTAATAAAAAAATATATATAACATAAAATAAGTTGTCAAGATGGGTGAGACGTTTTTTTTTTTGTTCCATGTCAAGAAGTTAAATGCATAAATTACGAAGAGTTAGTTTGGATAAACTGAAAAGTACTAATTGCTCATTTAAGTCATTTTGTCACAATATAGGCCGAGCTAAACCAATCGAAAATTGAACCGAACTGATAAAACCGAGCCGAGTCTAACTCATCGAAACTGAACCGACTATTTTTGGTTCGTATTCGGTTTTGTATATTTATAGTTTTCGATTTTGGTTTTGTCAATTCGGGCTAAGACCAAAAAAATACGCCTAAACTATATATTCGGTTCGATTTTTGTCGGTTCCATTCGGTTTCAGTTTTTCTCAATAAATTTCAGTTCATATTTTCCTTAAACTCGGTTTTGTTCGATTTTTGTCGGTTCGGTTCATTTTATATTAAATATTAAATATAAGAGCTTAAGAATCAAAGTTTTTACTAGTGTATTAAAGCTCATTTAAACCATTTTTTTAAATTACGCATGAAACTTTTCTTACCAATATATGTCGAAGTTTTAAAGCTTACTTACATGAACAATTGGGTTTTTTTTTTCAAAAGATGAGTGTTTCACGAACCATGTAACGAAAAAAATTAACGCGTCACTAAAAATATAGGGTTATTATACAAAGAAGTTACTATACTTTCCCAAAAAGTTCGCCTAAGTTACTAAACTTTCTCACTACAAATGTATGAAAAGATAAAACGTCTCACAAAAATATGTGTTAAAAACTTGGTGTGTCAAAAGAAATGTTTTGTGACGTGGATAATGCTAAAAAAGCAACTTGCGAGATTTGAAACCGAGACTTCCCGTGCAAGGCTGAAAGCACATCACCAGGTAAACCATCAGCGCTAGGCTGCCTCTTGGGATATGCATATGAAAACAAAATACTTTTAACCCTTCTTAATTGGCCTGACAGATTATTAAGGTTCATAATAGATTTGAACATGTCCATTTAATGTTATTTGGACCGGTTTAAAAATCAAGAAGGGTATCGTTGGACTCGTAATTTTGTGTTCTTTCCAATGGTGTGTTCGGAGAATTTTTACGACCTCGTTTGAATATCAATAAACGTGAAAACGATGTCGAAACTCTCCTGAAAATCATCGTTTTTGCTTTGTTTTCAATCCTTTTACCTGCAAGACATAAAAACACATACCAAGCATATTTGCACTATAATTTCTCATATTTTATGTTTTTAGTCCGATTTAGTGTGTTTTTTGGGGTTAAACGGATGTGTGTTTAAGCACACATCAATTATTTCCAGTTATGAGTAAATCAACTTTTATAAAACGCTACCATTGATAGTCTAAGAGTCTAAGCCGTAAAAAAACAAGGGTAAATTACACAGTTGGTCCCCAAGGTCAACCTTGTTTGCCCGTTTGGTCCTCAGATTACGAGGACTCTCATACGGAGCTTGAAGGACCAAACGGGTAATGAATAGTTGCCCAAAAGGACCCCGTATGAGAGTTCTCGCAATCTGAAGACCAAACGGGCAAACGAGGTTGGCCTTGGGGACCAATTGTATAATTTACCCAAAAAACAATGACGGTAAATTAACCCCGCTGCAACGCACGAGTAGCTACCAATCATTTTATACTTATTCAACAAGCTCATATATGTATGTAGGGGTTATTAGCTAGTTACCTTACTTAAAGGCTTAACAAACAGAAGAGAGTTATATTAGATACTAAAATCATTTTATTATTTCACTTATTTTTTAAAACTTAAATATTTTTTAAACCATTAATCGTTACGCTAAAAAAAAGATACCATCACAACGAGCATCTAATTATCTTTTTAATGATATCAATTTTGATATACTTTCGACAAACTTTTATTTGTTCGTTTTTTTCACGTTTTTTTTCTTTCGTTTTTCATTTTTTTTTCGTTGCTGAAACTTACATAAACTATCATATGTGATTAAACACCAAAAGTTACTAAAACGACCTTGAACTTTTACTTATTTACGACTTTTTTATATAATAAAATTTATTTATCGAATATGGGGCGCATATCTATCGATTCGTTCGTAAAAAAATATGCCATCGAAAAGATCGTCGAATTGCGAAAAAAACGAGCCCAATATTGCAATGCTTCTGACATATCTACGTTTTTATTAAAATATGTTGAAGTTTAGCATATATTTTTAAAAACTTACAGAAATAGTCATTGAGATTATCGGTTCATTTAAAAGTTAGTCCCAACAACTTATAAACAATATTTGGGATTATCGGTCCGTTGTAAAATTAGTCTAGTGTGTTTCGCAACGACGCGTGAGTTACCAACCTCGTTTAGAAATATGAGGCTGAACATGTTGTTGTGGTATTAACTTGTTTAATTATATAAACACCCGTATTTTTTTTATTTTTTATTTTGGAACAGCAATTTTATTATACAATATCTGCACTTAAGTATTGGGGATCAAATGTGTTTTTTGCAAACTTGTTTAAATCAAAAGTATAAGTATATGCTCTAAATTCAACAGTACTTGACATGTAATTTTGAGTCCATGAAGAAGCTTTACTTTACTTTTCTTTTCTTTTTCTTAGAATTGTAGTATATTGTTTTGTGAATTTGTCTCTAGTCTGGATAATTTTAATTCTTAGTTCATACCAACCCATATGAAGGGACGGACTCACATAGGTGTCGGGTGTGGCACGGGCTACACCCAATTTCAAGTCACACATTGCATTTTTTTTTTCAAAATTGACGAGTTTTCTGTATGTGCAACCCCCAAAATTTTTTTGTGCTCCCTTAATTTCTTACGATGTAACTTCAATTGTCTAACATTTTCTTTGTGCAACACCCATTTGAAAATCCTAGGACCGCCCTTGCCCATATGATGTAAGAACTAAGAAGAACTAATCTGGTTGTTTCCTAAGAATGTACGGAAGACATTTTCCCGCAATATCGTATTGAAAACGAATGGATTGCTACGTGTGTTTCAATTCAAAGAAAATAATGTCAAACAACTTAAAGAATGATCATGCCATTAACTAATGTCTTACACTTCTTTGCAGTCTAAACAAATTAGTACGTATAATGTATCGACCTCAAAGAAATTGATCATTAAATTCGAATTCTATAACTCTCCAACAAAACTTGAAAGACTTTGCGGAATACTCGTACTATGGCACACTTGATGCGCATTCTTATACTATTGGCACATCTATTTAGTAGAGTGACACATCGTTATACATTTTGACACACTTGACAAACTTAGTTTCATACCATAAATTTGTAGTGACACACTAATTCTTTTGACAAACTTAGTTTCATTAGGATTATACTACAATACAATTATCATATTACACATTACAGAAGTTAAACGACATAGTTAAGAATAAATGGGTGAATCCTAACCACTCATTTTTTTCATCTTTAATTAAAAAAATCCCCACTTTCAATTTTTTTCTTTAAAAACTCAATATCTAGCCAAACGATAAAGCGTTTTTTTTTTTTTAATACGACCCAAATATACGACCATCTCGACGTTGTATTTTATTATCTTTCTAAATAGAGGGGAACTTTATATTAATTGTCTGAACAACTTTTTTTTTTTTTTCAATCATCGGTCTGACCAAAATCACATGTGATTTTAAAGAAATCAATGTGGATTGTTGAGACAACTCACATCTTGTGATTTTTCAGACGTGTTTGTTGATTGAAAAAATTGGACGTGAAATAATATAAGTTCGCTTCGAAAGTATCGTTACGAGTATTTTTTTTTATCTTTTTATAAAGGGGCACTTCTATATACTTTCGACGCTTTTTTTGGTCGATTTTTTTTCTGTAACGTCTGAAAAAATCACAGTGATTTAATTGAAATCAAATGTGATTTGTATCACAAATCACATGCGATTTTTTCAGACGTGATTGAAAAAAAAAATGGGAAAAAAATTTCTTGTCGTCGAAAGTATCGGACGAGTATTTTTTTTATCTTTCTATAGAGTGCACTTCTATCATAATTTCGACTGAACTTTTTACGATTTTTTTATCACTCACTTCTGAATAAAATCACATCAGTGATTGTATCAAAATCACATTTGATTTCGTTAAAATCACATGTGATTTTTTAGACGTGATGAATCAAAAAAAATTATCGAAAAACAAGTTCTTCGAACGTATATAAATGTGCCCCTTTTAGAAAGATGATTTAATTCTCGTCGCGATGGTATGTTTCGTTTTGCTGTAACGATTAACGGTTTGTGAGATATTTAATTTAAAAAATTTGGATGAAGTGGGTTTTTTAATTAAATAAAAATAAAAATTAATCTAAGAACCATTGATTGGAAATAAAATGGATGGTTGAGATGAAATGAATTGTTCTTTGATTAGATAGTGTTCTACATAGAACTTTTCTCTTATACTACAATTTCAAATTATCATATTACACATTACAGAAGTTAAACGACATAGTTTTGACCAAACTTCACTATTCATTTTAAGCATTGTAGCTACAGTACTGTAGCTAGCTACAGTACTGTAGCTACAGTGCTGGGCAAAAAAAACCCAAAAAATTTAGCCCAAACATTTGGGCCCTGGACACTCATATTAGTTTTTTTTTTCTAAAAAAAAAATTGTTGGCACAAAATAGAGAGGAAAAAAATGTTACAAAAGTACCGACGCATTCAGATAAAAAAATATCCGCGGTAACATTTCCGAATTGACATAAACAGGTCCAAAAGTTTGGGCCGGCCCAATTAGTTTTTTTTTTTTTTTTAAATTGTCGGCACAAAATAGGGAGGAAAAAAATGTTACAAAAGTACCGACGCATTCAGATAAAAAAATACCCGCGGTAACATTTCCGAATTGACTATACTGAAAAAATAAACCCGCACTATTAAATATGAGGGCCAAAAAAAGCCCAAAAAATTTGTGCCGGCCCAATTAGGTTTTTTTTTATAAATTTGTCGGCACAAAATAGGGAGGAAAAAAATGTTACAAAAGTACCGACGCATTTAGATAAAAAAATATCCACTATTAAATATGAAGGCCAAAAAAAGCCCAAAAAATGTAGCTCAAAAATTTGGGCCGGCCCAATTAGTTTTTTTTTTAAATTTGTTGGCACAAAATAGAGAGGAAAAAATGTTACAAAAGTACCGACGCATTCAGAAAAAATATATCCGCGGTAACATTTCCGAATTGACTTAAACAGGCCCAAAAATTTGGGTCGGCCCAATTATAAAAAAAATACCCGCGGAAACATTTCCGAATTGACTATACTGAAAAAGTAAACCCGCACTATTAAATATGAGACCGACAAAATAAACTAAAACAAAATTAAAGGAAAAAAAAGAATTAATGACACGCAACAACGCGCGAAAAATTAGCGCCCCGCAGTAACGTGCAGGAAAAAATAAACTTACACTATTAAACATAAAAAACGCGCGAAAAAACAAATAAAAATAAATAAATAACACATTTCACAAGTAAAACTACGTCGTTTTGGCACTGCTACAGTGCTTAAAATGAACAGTGCTACAGTACCCCCGCCCAATGGGCTCGGTTACTGTTCATCGGCAAAAAAAAAAAACTTTATTATCCTCCTCCTCTTTTTTGGCCAAAAATAAGAATTTTTTTTTTACAGGAAGTACTCTCATCTTTAACTATTTACGACTTTCTATCGGCCTGGGAAAAAAAAAACGCGTGATTGTCATTTTGTATAAGAACAAAAACAAACTATTAAACATGAGACCGAAAAAATAAACTCAAAAAAAAAAATTAATGCCCCACAACAACGCGCGAAAAATTAACGCCCGCAGCAACGCGCGGTTAATCTTGCTTGTTCTACAAAAAAAGAAAAGAAAAGTAAGGCTTCTTCATGGACTCTAAATTACATGTCAAATTACTCTTGAATTTAAAGCATACACTTTTATACTTTTGACAGAGAGCATTGCTAAATCCTCCTACCAAATCAACCTACTTATCCTCCTACACACACATTCATATAATATCTATTTTTTTCACTTATTCTCTCTTCAAATCCAAACCATCAATTACGTCATGTGTCAAGATCATGTGTGTAGGAGGATTTGTAGGACATTTTTGTAAGAGGAATTAGCATTTTTGTTTGATTTAAACCGGAGAAAAAAAAAGTGACGTTCATATACACATAAGGATAACTTACGACTTACGAGCTAATGATTGACTAATCAGGAATTATGTGTATATGTTAGCAATTAGCTAAGTAGTTTTTTCTCAAGTCGACTAATGATTGACTAATCAGGAATTACGAGCTAACGATTGGCATCGTAAAGAAATGGAAAATACTTTAAAAACGTTTTTAGTGATGTATTTCTAAATAAATATTGCATTCATTTACGTAAAAGTAGATTTCACATAGGAGTTACGGATCTTCTTTTGTAAATACCGTTTTCTATTGAATAATTTATTCAATCACTCCTATATTTTATATTTTTTTAGAAAGGCAGCATATATTGATTCAATCACTCCTATTTTAAAGGTATTAATGATGTTTTTCTTTTATAAATCCCGTACCCTACTTTCTAAATCTCGCTTGGAGTCTCTAATGAACTGTGATCACGGGCTTATGATTGTATTAAAGACATACGGAGTAATACATCAAAAATGTGTTGACGAGTAAATCTTTTGTTGAGCTACTCGAGCTTGATGTTATCAAGCTCGGTCAATCTCGAACGGATATTATATTACTTGATTAGTTAATTTTGACAAGTTGAGGTTTGAAAAATAGTATCCAAGTTGACTAGTTTTAAAGCTCGATTAATTATCTCGAGTTGAACGAGACACACGAACTAGTCCAAGCTTCGTGAGGCAAGTTATTCTAGTTTAACGAGGCTATACAAGCTTAGCGATCCAAAGACCTAATTTGTACAAGTATTTAAGCTATATATAAGAATTTCGATTAGTATTTTTAGTATCTAAGCTTAGCGATCAAAACACCTAATCTTTACATGAAATGTAATGTATACTTTGTTTTCGTTTTGTTGTACATAATGCCTTGATAAATTGAAGATGTGTGACTACTATACTACCAAGTAATGTCATAAATTATCGAAGACTTTGCGAATTATTATATAAAAGCAAGCTAAAATGTAAAAGGGTAATTTTATATGGGTTTTGTTAATATGTGCTCACTGGCCTCACCACCATAAGTGCATTAAATGAAGATAAACTTTTTTTAAAATTAAAAAAAAGTGTTTATCCTCTTCGCGTTTGATACATTTGGTTTCCTTACACCTGAGACGGTTGAGCTACTTACTAGAGTCCAGCGTGTTATGAACAGTAATGTTATGACACCTAGATCCATAAATTTTGTATTTACTAGAATTGGCTTTGCAATACAAAAAGGGCTAGCGGCGCAACTTGTTGCTCGTTTGGCTTCTCCTACTAATTGATACTTACCAATTAGTGTTTGATTGAATCGGTGTTTTGACTGAAAAAAAAATGCATTTAATAAACATTAATTAAACTCATAAATTACTTTGATTACATAAAAATTTGATATTAATAATCTTAAAACTTTCATATATAAAGAGCTAAACATGTACCTAGTGGGCACGTGTTAGCAAAACCCTTTTTATATATACCAAAACAAATAGCGTAATTTCATATTTCCTCAATAAATGTTTTAAAAGCATTGTACATATGTATTGAAAACTTATCATTTAGGTAAATATGGAATTATACTATTTGTAAAAGCTACAATGCCATAATAATCAATGTAATGCCATACATTTACGTAGTGTTTGGTACGTCACAATGAGAGTTGGAATGGAAAACATCATTACGATAGAATAAAAAAATCATGTTTGTTTACAATAATGCAATGTAACATGCAATCACTCATTACATCAAAAATCATCATTTTCATTCATTAGGGACTCCTGTTTTTTTTCCATTACGTCTTGGAATGAAATGATAATTACATAAAAACCCTTCATTAATTACCCATCAAACAAAAAAACATATTTAATCAAATTCTATTTTAGTCTTTTTATTATCGATTACATTTCATTTTATTTTTGCAACCAAACATAATTACAATCATAATGCGTCATTCCATTACTTCATTTATTCCATTACGATGTTCATTTCATTCCGTCACTACTTCATTTCGTCATACCAAACACACCCTTATTACTATTTCCGATTCCAATCGGGCATCTTCTTATTCATAATGAAAGAAACTAATGCGTCATAATTCGTGCATTTAACTCTCCCACTTCTTGACATGAACAAAAAACGTCTCACCCACCTAGACAATTTTTTTGATGTTATATTTTTGTTCTTGTAGCTCAATCTAAGGGTGAGCAAAATGGATCGCGGACAGGATCAAACCGAGAAACCGGTTTGAACAGGACCGACGGACCGAACCTATTTCGATCCGGTTCTCGGTCCATCATTTTTCTTATTTTCGGTCCTCGTTCCGATCGGTTCCGTTCGGTCTTACGAAAAAACCACCAATAGTGCCTTGTATCGGACCGGACCGAAGAACGAAGACCGAACCGGGCCGGACCAAACCATTTCGGTCCGGTGTTTTAGCCGAAGTCGGTTTCAGTCCGGTCTGATTTTGATCGGTCAATTTCGAAAATCACGTAGTAATACTTTGTTATCATAATAATAACAACGATTTTTTAGGGGCTTGGAGAGGGGATGTTTGGCTAGGGGAGGTATCAAGTTCGAGTCCCACCTGAGACTTTTACCTCTTCAGGCGGAATAGGAGGAAGTACAGGCGGGTTCAGGGTACAACATACTGCCCAATTGGATGTCACTGCTGGACTTGAACCACTAACAACTAACAAGCCATTAAAAAAAAAACTTTGTTATCATAGATACTTAAGTTTGGTAGTAGAATCGGTAGGCTCGTTGGTTTGATTGGTGCGTTGGTACGTCTATTTGTCCAATGTGTATCAGAGTGTTTATCTTTTATAAATTTGCCGGTTGTAAACCTGAGCGTGTGTTTTGTAAGTAACAAACATGTGAAATGAGAACGCAATAGGCGACATCAATCAAACAATAATTATTTCGCTTATTTATACTACATTATAAAGTATTTGAGACATTCCATATTTAAAAAGCCTGAAATTCAAACTTTTTATTTTCTTTTTATGGAAATATCATTTTTTAACAACAAGCACATCCATCTCATTTTATGTAACAACTTTTTGTTAGAGGCGAGCATGGTTCGGTTTTTGGCTAAAACCAAAATCGAACCGAAATGATTTTTGTTTTTTAGAAACCGTTTTGGTTTTGGTTTATTATAGGTTCGGTATTTTGGTTTTCTATTTACTTTCGGTTTGGTTAATCGCGGTATGATCTTTCAATAGTCGAATGATTATAACACAACATAGAATAACTTTTTCAAAGTTTAAGAATAAGAAAACATAAAATAATCACAACAAGAAACTATTGGTGATTAAAAAATAATATATATAATAGAATTGTTTATGCGTCGTAAAATGACACACTGATGACAATAAAATCTAACGACATCAAAATTTTTGAATGATCGATGTTTATGTGTTATAGATGACATGCTCAAGAAATAACTGAAACACAAGTCTTTAGGCTTATATGTATTTTTTCGGTTCGGTTTTTTTTCGTTTGTATTTTTGCTAAAACCAAACTGAACCATAAACTTCGGTTTTTATAAATTACAAATAAGAACCATCGGTTTTTCAATCGGTTTCGAATTTTTCGGTTTTGTTCGGTTTAATCCGGTTTAGGTTCAGGTTGTCGAATTTGAGTTAACAGGTTCAGGGGGGTATAAAACCTCAACTCGAACCTGATGCATTTAAATAATCGGGTAACATATGTCAACATTAACCTGTTTAAGCATAACCCGAACCTGACCTATTAAACCCGTATATATACTTGGGTTGACGGGTGAAATAAGTTACACGGGCTAAATAGGTTAAACGGGTTTTGGGTTGACACATTTAACCCATTTTATATACAAGAGGTGAGATCATGAAAGAACAGTATCATCTCAAAGAACAAAAAAACACATCATAGCCATCCATTTTTCATCAAATAAAAAAAACAATTAAAAAAACCCCAATTTTCACCTCTTTTTAAAAATAAAATATCTTGCAAACGGTAAATCGTCAAACGACAAAAAATACATCATTGCGACGAGAATTAAATCATCTTTCTATAGAGGGGCATTTTTATATACTTTCGACCATTTTTTTTTTAATTTTTTTTCCAGTCACGACTGAAAAAATCACATGTGATTTGTAGCACAATCACATGTGATTTTATAAAATCACAAGTGATTGGTGATACAAATCACATGTGATTTTTTCAGATATAACTAAAAAAAATTCGATTTCATATCTAAAAAAAATCTGATTTCATATACTTTTGACGACTTTTTAGTGTTCAAATTTCCGCCAAAAAAATTACACGTAATTTGTAAAATCACCTGTGATTAGTTGTTTTTAAAAATCACGTGCTATTTAATAAATCACATGTGATTTTACGAATTCACTTATGATTTTTAAAGTAATTAATCACGTGTGATTTCATAAATTCATAAATCGCATGTGAATTTACAAATTTACGTGTGATTTTTTAATGTAAGAAATCACGTGTGATTTTTCGAAACACGTGTGATTTTTTCTGGGCGGAAATTTTTAAAAAAAATTCATCGAAAGTATATAAAAGTGCCCGTCTATAGAAAGATAATTAAATCTCTTCGCGATGGTATAATTAAATTTACGTAACGATTAACGGTTTGAGAGATATTTTTAATTAAAAATAGGATGAAAGTGGGTTTGAGAGATATGTTAATTTTATGAAATCACATGTGATTTTTTCAGACGTGACTGAAAAAAAATCGAAAAAAAGTTCGTCGAAAGTATATAAAAGTTGTATGTTCCGTTTTGCGTAACAATTAACGGTTTGTGAAATATTTAATTTTAAAAAAATAGGATGAAAGTGGGTTTTTTTAATTAAATTAAAATAGAAATTTATCTAAACCATTAGATGAAAATAAAATGGATGGTTGAGATGAAATGAATTGTTTTTTAATTAGATAGTGTTTTACATGGACCTTTTCTTGACGCATTACATGAGTTAAATATGTTAAATAGGTATGTAGGTCGACCCGTTTAATCCATTTAACCCGTATAATAAAATACTAGTATATATAATTTATAAAGTTTAAGGAAGAAATTTTAAACGGGTTGGCGGGTCGACCCGATTAATTTGTTCCCAACTCGAACTTGACCTGTTTAATAAACGGGTTAGATGGGTTGCCCAAAACCGACCCGAAATCTATTTAGATGCAACCCGAACCTGTTAATTTTTGTGTCGATTTCAGGTCGGGTTTCGTGTAGGATCAGAAATTGCCACCCCTATGTGCAATCTTTGTTATACATCTCATTTTAGGAAAACACATCTTAAAGTGACATGTCACTCCTTAACTAAATAATCACCTTTATTTTTAAATTGAAATATCTTTTATCGATTAATTTTTTTATAATTTAAAATTACTATATTTTTTAAAATTTTATGTTCTTTAATTAAACATCCATTTTAATATATTTTTAGTTTTTATTTTATTTTTAATATTTCCGAAATTACTGCTTTGCGCGGATACCATTCTAGCATTAATAATAAAAGTATTGCGTCCTTTTCATTACAATAAAGAAAAACACACTTCCTATTTTTTAGTGTGAAACAGGGGTGAGCATCGGTTCAAAACGAACCGAACCGATAAAAATCAAATTTGTCGACCATAGGATCAGTCATACATATGAGGTCGTTTAAATAATAAATAAACTCCATCAGAGTGTAAACCATAACGATCTTTACCAATGACTATAAAACCCCCAAAAATTCCAAAAGACTGATTTCGTAAAAGGTATTCTTTCATATTGCTCATACTTCACTTCCTTCCTCTTCATTTCCTATTTTTAAACAAAACTAAATTTCTCAGCTCCAAGACCACTTATATAACCAAATATAATAAGTAGTAATACATTAGACATCCTAGTGCACGAGATCTTATATATATGTGGCATGTTCACCTTTTCTGTAATCCTTGAGGTGATATTTCGGGCAGTCGATCCCTATAACTGAACTTGGTAACCCAGCTACTCCTGCTAATACAAGTCCATAATGTGGTACATGTCGCAATCCATCTTTCAGCGCAAACTGTGTATGTGAACCAGGAAATTACAGATTATATGTAGCTGTTACTCTGGAAATGAGCACATATGAAATTTAAAACAGCGGGTACCTTAAAATCCAACCGGTTGTTTTTTACTTCCACGTCAAAGTGAAGAATCTTTACATTTGGATATATGGTGGCTAGTTCTGATAGTTTTTCCATGTGTGTGGCATGGCGGGTAGGAAAAATGTGAATATTTAGGTAGATGTTGGAACCGCCATGTAGTCAGAATTTGATTTGAAATAGGATATGAGACGAAGTTGGTCTGGTACTTGCTTGAGCGAATCCTTTGCACCGGGGCAACACAATCAAGATCAAGCTGACATTTCCAGCTCAGACTTTTAAAGTCACTGTTTGGGAACAGAAGAAACTTGTTATCGGCATAGGTAGCCGAAAGTGAGGAGATATAGCATAGGGTGTGGAAGGACCTCTTCATGTCAAAGAACCAAAAGGAATTCATTCTAAAAAATATTTATCTTTTAAAACTTTATGGTTCATTTGTAACGCAACCCCAACTAGTTTAGGGTACAAGGCTTATTGCTGATAGAACTAAAAAAAGTACCGCAGGAAATATCTTTGTAGCAATACCAAAACCATCCGAGGAAGATGTTGCCCTGCCCAGCTCATCCATGATCCGTCACAACCAGCCTCCTGTTGCCAATCAAAGATGTTTTAGGTGCATAATAAAATAAATAAAAATATATATTAATATTAGATACCATCCTGAATTTAAAAATATTGGTATACCTTTCCAAAGATGAATATCAAGTTCTTAGAATTTCATTTTCTGTCATGAACTGCAAAATCAAGTTCTTATGAATTTTCTAGGGGCAATGGAACAACAGGGCTTCCTAAGGTAACACATTCATTAAGACATATATACTAACGATACTGGTGTGTTAAAAGGAGACCCGATGCAGCGACGTGTGCTATAGTTTCTCCTTGTTCTCCATTGAGTTAAGCCAAAAAGAGTGTTAAAAGGAGACCCGATGCAGCGACGTGTGCTATAGTTTTTGTAGCAAATCAAAGCTTTTGACTTGGGTAGAGTCAACTGGTAGACTAATTAAATGCCGAAATTCTATATGAACTGGCATTCAAGCATTGTGCTTGCTGCTTAACATGTCACAGGAAATCACCGATCATCTGTTCTACTTCTACATCAGGGTAGTATTTTTATTTGTGGCAACGTTTATAATATGATCATGAGTATTACAAGCCATAGTAGATTTTAAAGCCATACCATGACAACTTGAAACACATACAATCCAATAAATAAATACATGTACTTAGTCAATTTCTTACATGTTAGGCCCCATGGCAATCAACATGTTTGAAGCCTTCGATAGAAAGATATTATTGGGCTGCAAAAAGAGCATGAAACCACAATGCATTACATTAGTACGCGTCTATAATAAAATATCTAATACCGATAAGCTCTAAAGCACTGAAGCAATTCATGAAAAAGGAGTGTGACATACAACAAAATCATTGTGCACACTTTCTAGAATAGGATGTCTTCCAGCATCATCGTGCATCTATGTCATAATCATTCTGAGGCCAAACAATGAACAACATAGTAATATAATTCAACTGCAAAAGCAATCATATGTTGTCTGACACCTAAACTAATATAGTAATATACATTAGAGTGCTGGTCAGTTTGATAAAATTATAATGAAGAAAAATAAACACAGCTTAAAGCCTTACACAATTCCGAAATTGTGGGTTCTCAACTATACAATTCCGAAAAAATTATACAAGAAATTAAATTTCATTCCATCTCAACAACCCCTCTGTACAAGTGATATCTAATACATTTAGTTTGTTAGTTTACTTCTTTAAATACCCTCTAGTGAAATTATCATCACATTACAAAGTTATGTCACCAATTGGTTTTGGCTGGCCACCAATCTGGATGAGGGCATAGCTGTACAAATGGAGGTTGGGTGCCTGAATCAAACGTGAACGGGGGTAAAGCCACAGAGGTTTGACCAAATGCTGGAACAGGTGTCGGAGTTTGCATACAATCCTCTACCATACCGTCCATACTCATGTCATCGTAATTATTCGTTGTAGCACCAGTTCCAAATACATGAGAATCCTCAGCCACCATACTGTCCACACTGGTGTCAAATACAGGTGTCGGAGTTTGCATAGAATCCTCCTCCATACCGTCCATACTCATGTGATTAGTACCAAATCCGGAAGACTTTTCCGGGTCCCAAGTGGACCAAAATATGCTGGTAGCCGGTCCACTAGTGGAATTACCAAATACAGGAGTCAATGGAGATTGATTTTGGGTTGGGGTTGAAAAGGACGAAGGAGGACCAGCACCAGCACCAAATGAATATTTTGTTGAACCACGAGTACTAGATGCACCAAACACCACAGGCGATGTAGTAGCAGAAGGTGTAGGTGTCGCAGATGCCCCGAAATTATATGTAGTACCAAATCTGGAAGACTTTACCAGGTCCCAAGTGGACCCAAATATGATGGTAGCGGGTCCACTAGTGGAATTACCATATTCACCCTCTGATGATGCAGTTATGGAACTAATACTGAAACTGGATGATGTGCCGATAGTAAAAGCTGAGGACGAAAAATGAGAAGCCCCAGAGGTAGAAGATGGGATGGAAGTGGTCCCAGAAGGTGTAGGTCTCGCAGATACCCCGAAATTATAAAATCTGGAAGACTTTGTCGGGTCCCAAGTGGACCCAAATATGCTGGTAGCGGGTCCACTAGTGGAATTACCAAATACAAGAGTCAATGGAGATTGATTTTGGGTTGGGGTTGAAAAGGACGAAGGAGGACCAGCACCAGCACCAAATGAATATTTTGTTGAACCACGAGTACTAGATGCACCAAACACCACAGGCGATGTAGTAGCAGAAGGTGTAGGTGTCGCAGATGCCCCGAAATTATATGTAGTACCAAATCTGAAAGACTTTGTCGGGTCCCAAGTAGACCCAAATATGCTGGTAGCGGGTCCACTAGTGGAATTACCATATTTACCCTCTAATGATGCAGTCATGGAACTAATACTGAAACTGGATGATGTGCCGATAGTAAAAGCTGAGGATGAAAAATGAGAAGTCCCAGAGGTAGAAGATGGGATGGAAGTGGTCCCAGAGCCAAACAGAGAAGGCACGGACGGTGTAACAGCCACAGATGCCTGTGTGTTTGCCTGAGATCCATTGGAGACATTGAAGAACGACGCCAATGACTGATTCTTGGTGGTTGAAGTAACTGCTAGAGAGCTAGAGCCAAAGAGTCCACTTCCAGTGGTGGTGGTGGTGGTAGAAAAAGGTGTACTAGCAAATGGTGAGTTGGATTTCAAATCCTTGTCATTTGTAACACTGGTGTTCCCAGTTTCCGCCACTGAAATTGTTGGTGTTGTTGAAGTAGCAAAACCGAAACCGAAAACTAGAGTTGGAACAGACGAAGGGATAACTGGTGTTGGGGTAGAAGTAGAGAAGATAGCAGCAAGAGTACGGGTGGTGGTGGTGGATATACCATTTGTCGGTGTACCTGGAAGAGCAGTAGAGGCTGGAGCATCTAAGTTTCCAAATATGTTTGCAGCCTTCTCATCATTCCCCTTTCCATCCTTGGACTCGGATTTCCCAAATATATTTGCAACGATGTCAGCCGCCAAAGCTGTCTCTTGTTTACAACTTTCACCCAAAACTTGAGTCTCATCATCATCGTCTATCTCAAATGAATCATCCTCAGGTACACTCATCTGAAATGCGCACTTCTTCTGAAGAGGTTCAGCTGTTGGTCCATTATCTTCAACTTTTTCCGTGCCTTTGGAGGTCAGCTCTCGACTATGAGCAATATCTAACGTCAGTATCGGGGGTGATTTAGTTGAGCCTGAACTTTTTTCCTTTAAATCCACTTCTTCAAGGTGCTGCAATATTTTTGTGGCTGTTTGAGTGGACTTTGTAGGAACATTAGCGTAGCCCGAGACTGATCCCGAACCATGCATGCTTGTGTCTCTCTTTTTTTCAGCTCCCTTAACGATTTTTGGTTCAGACTCGTTCATTAGAAGCAGCTTCTGACTCGCGTGGTCCGGCTGTTGAAGTGCCGTGTATCCGAGTTCTCTTTTATCTCTTAGCGTTAAGAGATTAGCTTTTTGCCGAGTTCTACGCAGTGGACCACCCGATCCAATATCACCGTCTCGTACAAAACTTCTACGTGTTAGAGCAAGATTAGCTTTTTGTCGAGTTCTACGCAGTGGAACACCCGATCCAATATCATCGTCTAGTATAGAACTTCTACGTTTTAGAGCCTGACAAAGAGCGTGAAAACACTGTTAGAAAAAAATAGAGGCATATGTGTTGATCTGGGTTATCTTTTATCCATAGAGGTCAACTTGGTAGGGTTAGAACACATAACTAAAAAGAATACGGGTCAAGCAGGTGGACTGCACCAAAAGTGTGTTAAATTGCATAAACTTCCTAGATCTCTTCAGTAAAATAAAACAAAAGCTGCATGTTGCTATAATAAAAAAGTAATACTCATATTCAGCATGTTTTATTTATAGAAATCAGGAAAGAATAAAAAGGGTATGTGCCGCCAGTCCACCCCGCTTTCTAACTTATCCATTTTTTACCCAGCCCATTTCACCCGTTACCCATTTAGCCAACTCGTACAGCCAGCCAATTTTGTCACCTCTATAAAGAAGAACATAGAAGAATGTTTGTAATCAAGGCATATTTCCAAGGAATACCATTTTCCCTCCATGCTGAAAGGCAGACCGAGAAGATGTCAAAGCTTCCTCACGGCCATAACTTGATGTGATTCCCTGAAATTATGTAAAAGTATACAGATTATACTTTAGTAATATTGAAAAGTACAACAGTATGTTGAATAAAGGTAGGCAGATCAGGCAAACCTTTCGGGTAAAAGTTGAAGGAGATGTGGCATATGGTGTGCGGGCCATGCTGTACATTGCCGGTCTGCCTCGAGATCTTGGTGTTGTGAATCCATTTGCAATTTTTGGGGCAATTAATGTATTTGGTGATTTTAAAAAGCCCGTTGCATTATTATGCAGCACTAAATCTTGTCTCAGTGCTACCTTAGAAGATGGTGAACTATACAGATTTGCTCGAGAAGATGACTCGTTGGACCTTGAATGCAAAAATGCTTTCAAGCGTTCGATTTCGGACCTGTTACAGTATATAACATCAGTAATGGCAGTTTCAAAAGCAAGTTTTGGGTCACACAAGTTGCATGTTATTGATAATTGAGTG
The DNA here is from genome assembly GCA_026074375.1 of Tanacetum coccineum. Lineage (NCBI taxonomy): Eukaryota > Viridiplantae > Streptophyta > Magnoliopsida > Asterales > Asteraceae > Tanacetum > Tanacetum coccineum. Next base: position 22,747 of record BQNB010045938.1, on the reverse strand, counting down.
CACTAAAACATGTGATATAAAGATACGGGTCACCACTCAGAGCAAAAGAAATAACATAGAAATACAGTAAAATGATAGACAGACCTAGTAAAGGTTTTTTGTTGCAACACTTGTTCAAGATCCGATATCCCAGTAGCAGCAGAAATACCGTGTTGCCCTTCCTCCCGAGTAGTCTCTGTTCACATAAATGCTGTCGTAAGGGGTATGTAGAGCATAATGCACATTAAAGTAAAGAAACGACATAGTGGCTAATTAACGTGAATCTTATACGCTCCACACAGATAACAATATAAATTAACTACATTTTTGGACTACCCGACAAGGACCAAAAGTGGACCAAAAATAGACGAGATCCGTTATATTTTGGACTAAAACCATATATACTCGGCAAAAACCAAAAATGTACAGTAGTTAACTCAATTAGCTAAACAATGAACAGAGAGTAACAAAATGTAATAAATAAACATAATTAAAATCAATAATGAAATTAACCTGACGGCTTCCGGTTACCAAAAACGACACCAAAAAGCTTATACGCACGGTCAACGATTTTGGTCAACAAGTTAGGGTTTTTCTTCCGTCGGAGAAGTGTTTTGCGGAGCTTTGATGCGGTGGTTTGGTAGGGAGGTTGCGTGTCACGCGCCGTCTTCATTGTGGTTTGGATATTAAGGAGTATGTCGTAAACTGAATGTCTGTGTGAGTTTTTGGGATGATGCCAAGACTATTTATAAGGTTAGGGTTCCATCAACTTTCTACTTTTGGCCCTTCATATATTTAACTTGCTCAACACCAGCCCCTCACTTTGTAACACCCCATTTAATTTAGTCATAACCACCCATTTATTTAATTTAACATTGTAACGGCCTTCAATAATTATCAAAGAGTGTAACCGCTAAAATCACGAGACTTCGATACGCCCGTGCGTTGCACCGGACTTGTTTTTGTGTAAAATCTTCTTGTTAATTATATAAAGCATAGTATAAGTTTATATTTCGGCGGTTGGGTTTGAAACGGAATTGTATTTGTGTAAAAATCAAACTATTATATTAAATTAACACACTTATTAATTGACCCAATTTTTTCCTCCAAACCCACCTAAAAGTTTAACATCAAAATCATGTCGCCTATTTAAGTTTTCTTTCAACTACATTTTACGTTCATACCCGTGCGATGCACGAGCTTTGTTTTTCGATAAAAATATGAAATTTTGCTTATGTATAAACTTTTTTTTATCTGTTATTATGAACTTTTGATTACGTTAAATCATCAATTATTTTTTCAACCTTTTCAACTTTCGCTCAATCTATAACTGACTTTTAATTTTATGTTAATATTAATATGAACATTGATTTGTTGACTGAACTAAATCACAATCAATGCTTTCCGTTACAAAAGTAAATCACAATCAATCAATGATTTTCGTTACGAAAATAAATTGTAATCAATGCTTTTGAATACCGTCAAAGACTTTAGAGACTAATTTGTACAATTTTCAAAGCATGGGTTACACCATTTGATCTACCACTATTCTTGCCTTTGTGCGAACAATTCCTTTTTTGCCGTCTTCTTTACATTACGTGTAGCGTACTGATGACGTAGAGTACGTACAACATACCTCTGGGTGTGGACTGTACTAATCACATTTGGACCCTGGCCTTGGCCCCGATATGGCAACATTCGCACTTAATATGATTAGTCTAAAACAATCAGCATTTAATGTGACTAAAATCCAATCAGCATTTAATGTGATTAATCAACATCCAACCAGCATTTAATGTGATTAGTCAACATCCAATCAGCATTAATGTGATTAGCCACCTATAAAAGGGGGTCCTCTGACACCCCAAAAGGTATGATTTCCTCACCTTTCTCAATACACACATACTACTGATAACTTGTGTTCTTACTCTCATGCCAAAGTCTAATCGTGGGGTCCGTCCCCACGGTAAGGCTAACGGTATACATTTACTTGTGCAGGAAGTCATCCAATCACTTTGTTTAGTGCAAGATCCAACCCGAAGATGGCTTGCCGGCCCGACCCAACAAAACCATCTCGCACCCGGTTACCAATTTTGTACTAACAAGTTGGCGCCATCCGTGGGACCCCGAATAAACTTGTTTCGTGTTCTCATATTACCGAAAAGCAAAAATCAGCTTCGAAAGTCGGTAACTCTAAAACCTTCGTATTTTTTGTTTTTCACTCATTGCATTCTGCCGTGCGTAAAACTTGATTTACCAAATCAATAAACATCATGTGATTTTTAATATCACCTTAAAAGCACCCGTTTGTGAGTCTTAACTCTTTAAATGTGCATGACTATGAAACCAAGAATAAAATCATTATTTCCTTCATTCACTTATATTAAGTTTATGCACATATATTTGCGTAAAAGTCCCTGATTTTGCCAAAAGTCCCATCAGAAAAATGAGAAGGGAGTATCACGTGATTTATTTGGGGTTTCCAAAAAGTTAGACTTTTACTCATTTATATGTAGTAGGTATGTTCTATTTTTTGAAGATGATACAAGTCATACTATATTATTTGACATGATACAAGTCACTACTTATATGAGATTCGACAATTAACATATTTATATTTAGTCGATATCTTTTATTTTTTGAAAGTTTTCATAACTTTAATTCTTGAATCAAAGGACGTATGTTTCTTAAGAGCACGCATATTGTACGTCCTTTTATCCTTGTTTTTGGTCAAATGCATCTTCTTACAAGTCAAGTGGGTGACAATGATGTTAAACACTAGATAACAAAATGAACATTTGCTTAGTAGATGCAGGCATACAGTTGTAAACCAAGGAGTTTTTGTGGCTATGTCAAAGGCATGCTTACTTTATGTTCTTATCCCCTATATTTACTACAACTGGCAGTCGCTAACTTTCGAAAACTTGCCACAACACATCTGGAACGCCAAAGTTTCCTTAGCATATTTATTTTGTTCCTATAGCCGCACCTTCAAAAAGATGATAAGCCCATGCAATCTTTTTTCGTTCCGGACCAAAGGCTATGAGTTGCCTAACCATGATTGGCAACGCCAAAGCATGAGAAACTCCCGGTCACCCCACATAGTTCCAGGGCTCGAGCAATAACTACTTATTATCGGATTCCGGTCCTAAATAATCTCCGTTTGCTTTCCCAAAAGTGATGCCCCCGGTGGTCATCTATGTGTCTCTCCTAGACCACCTTTCTAGTGACAGGGAAACAAACAAATTATATTTCAAACATTTAAGTTTGCTTCTCAATAATTAAACCCATTTCGTCCAAAATGCTCTTTCCTGGATGTTAGGCACTTATTCGTTTTTTATTCTGATGCATACCATATGGATGCGTTGGTATGCTATATCCGCCGTAGAAGCCCTTGAACTTTGGTATGTACGAGCATATATCTTTTGTACTTTTATTGATGACGTATAGTATGAACACCAAGCTTACTGGGCTTAGTTCATAATATACGCATATGGGCCCAGGCCCAATACAACAAATAACCGGACTACTAAGCCTGACAGGGGTCACGCTCCGGATATTCCAAAGACGCACGTGAGTACCTTTTAAAGCCGCACCCGTTACACCTCCGCAGACAAACATGGACCACGGAAGGATACTCATGTCCGCAGACACGATTACACGTGGACCCTTGCTCGACAAGGGACCCACTCCGGCTACTAACAGTCACAAGCGAAATATTAGGAAACCCTAGTATTAGGCTTGCCTATAAATAGGGGTCATTTCACACCCCAAAAAGGTACACTCTGTCTGATCATTAATACACACATATACTCTGACATTTTCTGATTCTCTGACAAACATGTATACTTACTCTCACGCCGGAGCTTAATCGTGGGGTCCGCCCCGCGGTAAGGCTAACGGTTTACTCTCATTTGTGCAGATCGCAATCTTACTACTTGGATCAGTACAAGATCAACGTCATACCCTATCTCTTCACCCCCCATACACGGTTTTTGTACTAACAAGTTGGCGCCATCCGTGGGACCGATATAACTGCGTTCCTTGAAAATACTCACCATGAGCAATCACGAACAACCTACCCCTAGCCATCCCAAGTCTGATGTGCGGAATACGACAGGGAAGAACAAACAAACCCCCCAGGGCTCCGTGAGAACTACATCCGCTGTAGATCTCGAAGAGTTCTGCGAAAAGCACTATGAGAAACTACTACCAATCATGGCAGATAAGTATGAGTATGAGCAGAGAAAGAAAGAAAAGCTGGAGGAAGTAAAAGCGAGGCTTGACTTTGGCGATGCCCGGAAGAAGAGCACTAGGGCGCAGGAATCAGCGTATTCTGAGTCCAGGACAATATCGCCAAGAAGACAGAGACGCTCTCGCAGCCCGCGCCACAATCCTAGCGTCTTCACTAGGTTGAGGCGTGAAAGGTCAAGATCGCCACGGCATGAATACAAGAGCAAGGCAAGAAGAGAAAGCACCGTGTTCAAGAGACTCGAAAGTAGAGGACGGAGCACATCCGCGCACTCCGATAGCCGTCAGGAAAGCTCAAGGTATACGGAAAATCACTCTGAAAGCGAAGATAGTGAAGGTGGGCACTGGAAGTCTAAATTACAAAGAAAAAAGTCCAGTGTCGAAGATGATGATCTCTCCCAACCTTGGGTATGTGCCGAGACTGATCCGTTCACGTCTCGAATCCGTCACTTCGACTCTTGAAAATAGATGAATCCAATTCTGTTTCAAGTAAATTGATAAGTGCCTCCCCCCTTCCTGGAAGATTTCAAAACATTACTTTGAAACAAGTAAAAGAGAAAAATTTGGTCTTGGTCCAGCTTGGTAGTCCACTTGCGTATAGAGGAATCTCCTAAAAAAAGGGGCCGCAAGACATGACAAGGGCATGTGTAAAGAAGTTACTTGGACCTTCTGTGAACATGGCAGAAGAGGGTAAAAATAAGAACAACAAACAAAACAAAGGAAAGAAACATGATTTCAAAGAACACAGTAGTGGTTCGGGTTCCAACAAGAAACCTAAGTTGGAATGTTGGAAGTGTGGTGAGACTGGTCACTTTAAGAGGGATTGTCATAGTGGTAATAAGAAGAACGCAAATGCTAGTGGTTCGGGAAAAGCGTCTACGGACCAATCCAAAGACCAAGATTAGAGTTTAGTGCCTGTTTGGAACAGATTTATTAAATATTCTGTTTCACTAATTTCTAAAGCATTTTATGTGCACGTTGATGCAATTGCGTGGTGGATTGATTCCGGTGCTACAACTCATGTTTGTAAAGATCGTTGCTGGTTTAAGACATATGAACCGGTGAAAGACGGATCTATACTTTACATGGGTGATGATCATTTCGCTCCCGTTTAAGGAAAAGGAAGTGTAGTGCTGGAATTTAGTTTGGGAAAATCTATTACTTTGTTTAATGTTTTGTATGTTCCAAAACTTCATAAGAATTTGATTTCTGGTCCTGTATTAAATAAGTGTGGATATAAGCAGGTTTATGAATCCGATAAGTATATCTTATCAAAGTGTGGTGTATTTGTAGGATTTGGTTATTATAACAATGGTATGTTTATGTTGAACTTGAATAAAGTTTTGGATGATTCGGATTCTGTATATATGTCTTATTCTTCTACTGTTGTTAATTCCTCATTATGGCATGCTCGTTTAGGACATGTGCACTATAAAAGAATGCTTAAAATGTCTAAAGATGATTTGATACCCGCTATTGATGAAAATCATGATAAATGTACTACTTGTATGTTAACAAAAATCACTAGGCAAGCATTTAAAAGTATAACAAGGAAATCTGTCATACTTGAACTAATACACAGTGATTTGTGTGATTTTCATGCAATACCATCTTTAGGTAATAAAAAGTATGTGATAACTTTTATAGATGATGCCTCTAGATTTTGCTATGTTTACTTGCTACATGCAAAAGATGAAGCCCTTGATAAATTTAGAATTTATAAAACAGAAGTTGAATTGCAACAAAATGACTTAATTAAAACCTTACGCACAGATAGAGGTGACGAATCTCCATTGGTGACTTAGGAGATGTCCACTCTTTAATAGATTCAATCTTGGATGGATCCACATGAATTCCTTCACTATCGATCATATTACGTCAAAAGACATCAGAATGATAAAATTTCCAGTCATAGGAGGAGTACTCATGCTAAAGGGCAGTAAAATTTATCTAGTTGAATGTGCGATGGTCTTACGAACAGAGGAGCAAACCTTCTTAGTTAACAAAGGTAAAGGAAGTAAGGGTAAAAGTGGCCAATAATCCGGACACCCGTGAGCCAGCAGGACCGTAATGACTCTTTTAGTTTATTGGTTCTGAACTTACAGAAAAAACCCGAAGTAAGTTGTGCAACTACTTCGAAGAAGTGGATTTTGCTTGGACTCACATGGATATGACGGGCGTTCAAGGCAGATTGAGGAACCATAGGCTGAATGTTCGGAAAAGGTTGTCAGCCGGTTAGGCAAAGGAAAAGAGGCCAAGGGCAGAAAAGAAAGTATAGCATAGCAATCAACGATGAGGTTGAGTAAGCTCATAAAAGCCGGGGATCATGAGAGAGGTTCATTCTCACGATTGGCTTTCCAAATACTGGTGATGGTTAAAAAGAGTGACATAGTTGGAGAATGTTGTGTTGATTTTAAAGACTTGAACAAAGCATGCCCCAAGGATGGTTACCTCTGCCGGAAAATTAGATGGGAAAAGTCAAAATCCTTGTGGGATTCCCTTCAATGCTTCCTGGACGCATATAATGGGTAAAACTATCTAAATGGCAGAGGAAGATGAGGGAAAAAACCGCGTTTATTACAAATCAAGCATTTGTTTCTACATAGAAAAATGCCCTTTTGGTCTAAGGATAGCCGGTGTAACTTATCAGGGTAGTGGACACAAACATTCCACGGAAATCGGTTAGAAACTTAGAGGCTATATGTCGGATGATTTGGTCCATAAAAAGCGCACGGAGGACGACAAAGTTGCTCGCGAATAGAAGAAAAATTAAGAGTTAGAAAAATTCCACATGAAAATGAACCAAAAAAAAAAATAACTATGGAGTTGAAGAGGAATGTCTTTAGGATACCAGGTCAATTCTAAAGGAATAAAGATATGCCAGAAAGGTAGACGTTCGTTATTAAGCCTACAATCACCAAAATGCTGAAAGACGTGAGACGTTAAATGGGAAATTGGCAAGCTTAAACAGGTTCTTTAGCAAAGTCAGCGGAGCACCATTACCATTTCTCCCCCTTTTTTCAAAACTTTAAAAAAATGCACACTGAAGAGTGACTTTCTTAGCGGAGGGAAGCATGATAAAATGTAGAAAAACGTAAGTGTCGAGTTTAGGTCAACATTTTTAGTTATTGAGTCAACGTTGATGTGCCGGGACACTAAAAGATAAAATACACTAAAAGATGAAATACACGAAAAGACGAAATGCACCAAAAGATGAAATACACTAAAAGATGAAATACACTAAAAGACGAAATGCACTAAAAGACGAAATACACTAAGAGACGAAATACACTAAAAGACGAAATACACTAAAAGACAAAATATACTAAAAGACGAAATGTACTAAAAGACGAAATACACTAAAAGATGAAATACACTAAAAGACGAAATATTTTCTAAGATGTTTTGAAGTGTCGAGACTAGTCAAAACTTATAACTTCCGAAAGTATGTTTTAAAAAGGGGTACGCTGTGTCTACTCGTGCTCGGATGATTAGTTCTTGCGTTAAGCGTTATTCGTTGTACATCATTCTTAAACGACGACTATATGATAGGTTGTCGCTAGAACCGTGAGATTCATTTTCACTTGATTGATTCCTTTTGATCCACTACCCGTATAAGGTGAGTTCATAGCCCCACTCTTTTACTCGTTTTGACTAAATGTTTTATAACTTGGGGTGAGAAACATTGCTTGTTTTTAAAACTGGACACAAGTACTTTACATGAGATTTTCCCTGTTTACGTGTTGCCTAAGTAGCTTTTAGACCACTACTGCCCAAACTATCATGAACTGTCAATCTCTTGACTGGAAGACCGGTCGAGGGAGCGCCAATGAATAAATAGATCTATTGGGACTAATTATCCCTATCCGGGTGAGTAGCGCTCACTACCCACTGGGCGCCCGATAAACGAATATATGTCATGTCCTTCTGGTTAGGTTGTCTTTGGTCGGAAACCTGGAAGGGCACACAAATACTTATAGCAATGTACATGCTAACATGCGTAATTAGCTTCAGTGTCATGAGCTTAGTGCAACGTTTCCGGAGGAAGTTCATCCTCAATTGCTAAGCTCTGATGCCACTATGCATGAAAGACCAGCTGGTAAAGTTGGAATGTATACTCGATTCTTTGACTATGCCAACTATCGTATCCCGTTTTCTACCTTCTTCGTGTCTGTCCTTACTCACTTCCGCATTCTGTTTTCCCAATTGTCTGTATTTGGATCTGCCAAGGTTTCTCATTTTGAAATCCTGTGCCGCGTTTGCAATATTAATCCTAGTGTTGGTCTGTTTCGGTATTTCTATACACACAATTATAAGAATGGTTGGTTTGGTTTTACCAAACGTCCAAACGTCCGTGCTTGCTATTCTAAGAACTTAGATTCTGTCAAGAATTGGAATGATCACTTTTTCTGGGTAGATGAGTTTGTAGTTCCTGCCAATGCTAGGTTTGGTTGGTTTTCGGGTACAAACATTGTCAAAGATCGAGCTCCTGCCCCCTCTGAATATAATGTGGAGCATGTTAATACCCTTATCGCTCAAGCCTCTCCGTTCCTTAGGTTCCCGGAAGAATTTCTTTGCTGGGTTGGCATAAGCCGTAATTACCTTTTGAATAAAGATACTTACCCCCGCTTTGAGTATGAGAACGGAGAGGGTGGGTCTTATTTTCCGTACACACTTTGATTATCTGTCTTTGTTTTTTCTGTTTTTCTTGTTTCCTTACTCTTTTTCCCTGTTGTTCTTTGCAGAGATGGATTTGAATGCTTTTATTCGTACCACTGATCCTCGTAAGGCGAGGATTGTCGAAAGAGCAAGGGATGAAAATGAAAGGCCTATCGTTACGGTGGCTAAACATCATACTGTGACCCTACTTCCGACCTCGGTGGTTCGTTTTTCTGGAGAGTTATCGGCTAGCGTAGAGAGAGAATTTATTGGAGATGCAAGTGTCGGTGATGGTGGAGATCAGGGGGTTGCTTCCGTTGGTGGTCAGGATAATGTTGAACCAATCGTGCCTATCACGGATCATGTTGAAACTGAAACACCCGTGCCCAAACATACAAAGAAAAAGAGGGTAACCCGCGGAAGTGAGAGGACGCCTGCCGCTTCCCATCCACCTAAAAGGTTGAGGGCTGATTATGGAACCACTGGTGGTTCCGCTACTGGAGGTAAGTCCCCTAGTGTTCTTAACAGGTTGCTCCAAGATTCTCGATTGATGGTAGAACAGGGTGTCCCAGCTCTTCTTACATTACCCTTTATTACTTCATCCGTGACATCTTTACCTTTAGAGGAGGGCGGAGACCACACTGACTCCGTGACGGGTCCTTCCCTGCGGTCTATGGCTACTTCTGCAAGGTTTGTTGTTTTATCTGATTCTTCTCATCACTTAGCTACTAATTCCGCGGGTCCTGAGGGTGATTCCTTTGTTAGGTCCGTTGATCCGGTGATGACTGAGGCTACCACTGTGACTACTATTGCTACTACAGTTGCTATTCCTGCTGATGTTGGCAAGGATAAGAGTGTGCCAAGGACGTGCCGGCTCCGTCCGTTTTTGCAGGTTCTAGTTCATCTGATAGGACGGATCGCACCCTCAGCCTTTTTACAGGGAGGTCAGGTAGATGATTTTTGCCCTGGAAGCATTCCGGCGGGGAAAATGCTATGTTAATTTGCAAGAGGTTTATGTTCTCTAGTGGTCTGTGACTAGAGGTTTTGAGTTGAATGATGGACGGTCGTATGCTAATATGATTGATCATTTTACTCCTCCTGCTTTCTTCAAGACTGTCCGCAGGATGGAACATAAATAATTGTTTACCGAGTTTAATGTGTCTGCTGCGCGCAATTTGAGTTTGAGTTCTGAGGTAAGAATGCGTGCTGAATATAATATTTTGGAGAAAATGAGGTGGAAGTCTCTTGTTGAAGAGAAAGATAATTTGTTGCAAGTGAAGGACAAAGAGATTGAGGATTTAAGGGTCTCACCTGTATGCAGGAAAAGGTCGAGTTATGGAGGTGGCTCGCTCCGTGCCCTATTTCTAGCCTCGAGGCTATGAAGGTTCCGCTCCTAGGCGAGGTCTTTCCGCCAAGAAACAACAACGGCCTTTTTGTTGCAAGAGTGTGTATCTTTTGAAATTAAAGGTGACAAGCCTCGAATCTATCATTGCTGAAAAGGACCGTGAACTTTCTGACTTGGGAGCGTCCTCTTCTTCCTTGAGGTCTCAGAACCAAAGTCTTGTGAATCAGGTATAGTTTTCCGTCTTTAACTGTTCTCTTCGTATTTTTGTGTTTTCCTCTTCTTATATATACATATATATATTTTTTAGGTGAATGAACTGGAGACTTCTTCCACGGATCTCCGTGGGAAGCTGGAGATGTATGAGGGAAGCATGAAACAACTAGAGGAATTCCAGGATAACCTTATGAAACCCCTTGAAGCTAGATTGGCTGAGATTGATGCTGATTTTACCAGGTGTTGTATGCATTTCCAGGAGAATTTTCATCCGCACCTTCTTAATGCCATTGCGGGACGAAGGTGGTTGTTAACTCATGGCATGAAGCTTCTGATGGCCAAATGTCTCAACTCTACTGAGTATATGGAGGCCCTTGGCAATGCTTTCGGCCGCGCTATTGAGAAAGGAATGCAGGAGGGCTTGGCCGCCGGAATTGAACATGGACAAGCAGGAAGATGTCTAAGTGACCTTGAAGCTTATAATCCTTCCGCGGAAGCTGACTTCAATTCTGCTGTGCGCGATCTTCGCGGTTTAGACTTTCCGCTTCTTCGGGAATTATTTGCTAAGAAGGATGCCAGTACTTGGGACGTTATGGATCTTCTTCGTTTAGACGACGCCGTGGCCGAGGTCTTAGGAATGACTGACCTTCAACCTGACGTGGGTCAGTTGATGGTTCCCGTGCATCATAAGCAAGACAAAGTTGTGATTGGGAGTCAAGCGTTATCTGTTGCTCTGGAGACTTGTCACCGTAGGGTGCGGAAGATGGAGAGGAACCTTGCTGAGCGTCTTCCTCTTCTGAGAGATGTATTTGTTTCTATAGATCACCCCGTATCTACTGAAGCGTTGGCTATTCTTCCGGAGACTTCTACGGAGCCCTTGGTTACGGCACTTGTTACTACGGCTTTATCTACCATGGTTATTCGTCCCAATCCTGATCCTTTCCTCCTAGTGGAGGATTATGAGAACTTAGATTTAACTGGTATGGTCCTGGCGGATGTTATTTCGGGGTTCCAATGCGAAGGTAATGTTGAAGGCTCACCCACAGGTGATGCTGGTGATGTTTTTTCTCATTTGGAGAACGAAGCTGGGGACGCCGTTCTTTGAGTTTGCTTTTCCGCGGTCGCATGTGACCTCTTTGCGGATTTTTTTGTAATCAACACACTTTTATCCGTGCTATCTTTATTTACAATAATCTGTATCCGGACGTACTATGATTAAAGTTTTTGCTTTCCTTATCATGCTATGTTATAATAGGCTTACTTTGAATGTCGGGCTTGCAATGCCTCTTATGCATGTTTTAGTCTTGTTTGTAGGTTACTCACCCTTTTTTGTTATGCAATTTAACATTATTGGAGGCATGCTCCGTGCGTGCACGACTTAATCACATATAACAGATAACATTGCGAAGTAATAAATTAAAATTTTTCAAAACACAACTTGTGAAGGTATCTAGTCTTCACTTTTTCATTGAAATTGACAAACATATTACATAATACTTAAAAGTTACTACAAGGAATAAAATAAAAATGTGTTTCCCATTACGAGGTCCGTATGGGTAAGCTCCTTACATTTTGTGTATATAACACTTCTTAAGATTACAAACGTTCCATGCCCGCGGAAGCTCTTTTCCGTTGCGGTCTTTTAGCCTGTACGATCCCTTCCCAAGTGCTTCTGTGACTTCGTATGGGCCTTCCCACTTGGGTCCTAGCTTCCCGGTATCTTCTGCGCGGCTTGCCTCGTTGCTACGATATACGAAGTCTCCTGGCTTAAATCTTGTGTTCCGAACTTTGACATTGTAGTACTTTTCCATTTGTCTCTTGCTCTTTGCCTCTGCTATAGCTACTTGTTCTCGCTTTTCTTCTAGTAGCTCCAAGTTAATCTGCAATGCTTCATCATTTTTGTCTACGTCTACTTCCGCTATTCTGAATGTGGGCATTCCGATCTCCGCCGGGATGACGACTTCCGTTCCGTAAGTCAAGGAGAACGGGGTATCTCCGTTACTGGTTTTGATCATGGTTTGGTGCGCCCAAAGGACATGAGAGATTTCTTCTATCCAGTTCTTGTTGTCCTTGCCCAGCCTTGCTTTTATTCCCTCCCCCAAACTCCGATTTACTCTTTCTACCAGCCCGTTCGTCTGGGGACGCTTTACAGAGGCAAAATGCTGTTGAATACACAATTTTTCGCACCAGTCCTTGAATGGGTTGTCTGGGAATTGCTTCCCGTTGTCAGATATAATTTCTCCCGAAAGACCAAATTTGCACACGATGTTTTCCCATAAATTTTTTTAACTTGGTTTCCTGTGATAGTTGCTACTGGTTTCGCTTCTATCCATTTGGTAAAGTAGTCCACGACCACTATTAGAAATTTGACTTTCCCAGGTCCTTCTGGGAAAGGTCCGGCTATGTCGATACCCCATTTGTAAAATAGCCACGGAGATGTGATCGGATTCAATTTTTCATGCGAATTTCTTGGGACAGGTTTATGCACCTGGCATTCCTGGCATGCTCTTATAAGTGCCCTCGCGTCCTCATGCATTGTCGGCCAGTAATATCCAATCCTTAGCGCCTTGGTAACGACGGATCGTGTGCCCGCATGCATGCTACATGAGCCCTCATGTATTTCTCGCAAGACATAATTTGCTTGTGAGGGTCCTACACATCGAAGCCACGGTCCTAGAAAGGATTTTTTGTACAGTATTCCGTTGATGATGGCGAAACGTTGTGATTTACGCTTTATTGCCCTTGCCTTTTTTCTTTCTGCTAGTAAAGTTTCATCCGTGAGGTATTCATGAATCGGGGTCATCCAGGAATCCCCTTCTTCCTCCAACACGACGAGCACCTCGCTTTCATTCACGGATTTTTCTTTCAATTCTTCCACCAACACCTGTTTGCTGAGATGTGCAAAGCTGGTGGATGCCATTTTGCTTAGTGCATCCGCTTTTTTGTTCTTGCTTCTTGGGACTTGCTTTATTGAAAACGCCCGGAAGGTACTGGCCAGTGCTTTTACCTTCTCTAAGTATTTGATCATGTCTGTCTCTTTTGCGATGTAAGTCCCATTTACTTGGTTTGCTGCTAGTTTTGAGTCTACATTTACTTCGAGGTTTTGGACGCCTATTTTTTCTGATATCCGTAATCCTACTATCAATGCTTCATATTCTGCTTCGTTGTTAGTTGCTTCAAACTAAAATCTTAAAGCGTATGTGAACTCTACTCCTTCCGGATCCGTGAGTATCACTCCTGCTCCGCATCCGTCAACGCAAGATGACCCGTCCGTGAACAAGGTCCACCGTGCCGGGAGCGGTTCTTCTTCCTTTGTGGAATCATCTTGACCTTCTTCTTCTAGTCTTTCTACGATAAAATCGGCTAACACTTGTCCTTTAACAGATACTCTTGGCCTATAATGTATACCAAACTCCCCTAATTGTATGCTCCACTTTTGCATCCTACCAGCGACTTCTGGGTTTGATAGTATGTTTTTGATGGGTTGATCTGTTATTACTATGATTGGATGAGCTTGGAAGTATCTTCTTAGCCTTTTGCTTGCATGTACTAATGCTAGCACTAATTTTTCCATGGCGGTGTAGTTTACTTCCGGGCCCCTTAGCGCCCGGCTGACAAAGTAGATTGGCATCTGCCTGGCTTCTCTTTCCGTCATTAGTACGGCGCTAACCGCTTCCTTGGATGCTGCCAGGTAGACGATGAGTTCCTCTTGTTCTTCTGGAGCGGTGAGCATAGGTAACTTTGCTATATGTTCCTTCATTTGTCTAAATGCAGCTTCCGCTTCCTCCGTCCATAGAAAGTCACTCTTCTTTGTGCATTTTTTCAAAGTTTTGAAAAATGGTAATGATTTCTCCGCTGATTTTGCTAAGAACCTGTTTAAGCTTGCCAATTTTCCATTTAACTTCTGCACGTCTTTCAAGCATTTTGGTGATTGAAGGCTTAATACGGCGTCTACCTTGTCTGGGCATATCTTAATGCCTTTAGTATTGACCTGGTATCCTAAGAACATTCCTTCTTCAACTCCAAAGGTGCACTTTTTTGGGTTCAGTTTCATGTTGATTTTTCTAAGCGTCTTAAATGTTTCTTCTATGTCGCAGACAACTTCATCCTCCGTGCGGCTTTTTATGACCAAATCATCCATATATACCTCGAGGTTTCTACCAATTTTTCCGTGGAATGTTTTGTCCACTAGCCGCTGATAGGTTGCACCGGCGTTCCTTAGACCGAAAGGCATTTTTGTGTAGCAAAAAATGCCTTGATTTGTGTGAACACGGTCTTTTCCTCATCTTCCTCTGCCATTTGTATTTGGTGATACCCCTTGTATACGTCCAGGAAGCATTTAAAGGGGAATCCGCACAAGGATTCGACCTTCCAGTCTATTTCTGGCAGAGGGTAACTGTCCTTGGGACATGCCTTGTTGAGGTCTTTAAAATCAACACACATTCTCCAACTGTTGTCACTCTTCTTTACCATCACCGGGTTTTAGAGCCAATCGTGATAATGAACCTCCCTCATGATCCCAGCTGTCACAAGCTTATTAACCTCGTCATTGATTGCTACGTTCCTTTCTGCGGCTTGGCCTCTTTTCTTTTGCCTAACCGGCTGACAACCTTTTCGTACATTCAGCCTATGTTCCGCTATCTGCCTTGGAACGCCCGTCATATCCGTTGGGGTCCAAGCGAATATGTCCAAACTCTGTTGAAGTAAGTTGCACAGCTTACTTCTGGTTTTTTCTGTAAGGTCGGAACCGATCATTACTGTCTGCTCCGGGTGTTCCGGATTGATTGCCACTTTTACCCCTTCTTCTTTTACTTTGTTAACTAAGATGGGTTGCTCCTTTGGTCCGGAGACCATCGCACATTCAACTGGGATAATTTTACTGCCCTTTAGCGTGAGTATTCCTCCCATGACTGGAAATTTCATCATTCCGTGCGCTGTTGATGGTACTGCTTGTATCTTTCGTAACCCGGGCCTTCCAATGATTCCGTTGTGTGGAGACGTCGATCTTACCACCATGAAATCCTGACGTTGAGTGTTCATCGTCTCTGATTTTTACCAAGAGTGTTATCTGTCCCAATGGCCATTTTATTTCGCTGCCAAACCCTATTAATGAGGTTGTAGCATGGACCATTTGATTCCTTATCTCTGGACGCAGTCTGTTAAAATAGTGCTCATATAGTATTTTAAACGATGACCCTTCGTCAACACATATGCGGTGCACTTGATGGCCTCCAATCTCCGCTTCTATTATTAAGGGGCCTTCCGCTCCTTCATCGTCCCGTAAATGTGGAAACAACATTTCCGGATTGGGTGAAAAGCTTTGAGTTATCTTTTGCCTTATTACCTTTTGTCGTGACTGAATCATTAAAATTGCCTGAGGTTTCACCTTTCTTTTTCGGCTGTTCTTTTCCATTGCTTTGCTTCAGCTCCCGGATTATGTGCGACAGTTTCCCAGCTTTGAGCATATCTTCAATTTGCTTCCTTAGATGGTTGCATTCATCTGTATTATGCCCCACTTCTCCGTGAAACTCGCAAAACTTGTTTGCGTTTCGCTTTTCAACCGGGGTTGTCATCGGAGGTGGGGTTTTGAATTTTCCTTTTTCTAAGGCCAGAATCTCCTTCTGGGTTTTTGTGAGAAGAGTGAACCTGTCTGGCCTTTTCTCTTGCTTATGTTGGCTGCGGAAGCCTCCCCCTTTTTTGAAATTCTGCCTATGACCCCCTTCCTGGTGTCTCCAGGCCTGAGGGACTTTTTTCCTTTCTTGATTTGAGGCCGCCTCTTGCCCTTGAAGAAAAGATGTGGCCACCTGCATCATTTCGTCTACTGTTTTTGGAATTTTCTCGTGAAATCTTTTGATAAGTTCAGGATTTGTGATTCCGTGCACGAATCCGGAGATTCTCATGCATTCCGGTGCTCCTTTAACATTTCCACTTTCTGACTTATACCTTTGTATGAAGTCTTCTGTGGACTCTCCGTCTCTTTGCTTGATGTTGTGGAGCACTATGGGGTCTCTGATGCACTTTTTCTGTTGGAGGTAGTTTTTCAGGAATGCTTCTCTTAGATCGTTGTAACTGTCTATTGATTCTGGAGGAAGATCGTCAAACCACACCCGAGCGTTCCCGGTGAGTGTGGAATTAAACATGTGACACCATGTTGGCATGGCCCACCTCTCCGTTTTTGCTGCTGCCTGGAAGATTTTCAAGTGATCTTCAGGATCTTCGCTTCCGTTGTATGTTTTTACATGACTTGGCATTCGCGTTTTTGGGAAGTCAAAGTGACGGATTCGAGACGTGAACGGATCAGTCTCGGCACATACCCAAGGTTGGGAGAGATCATCATCTTCGACACTAGACTTTTTTCTTCGTAATTTAGACTTCCAGTGCCCTCCTTCACTATCTTCGCTTTCAGAGTGATTTTCCGTATACCTTGAGCTTTCCTGACGGCTATCGGAGTGCGCGGATGTGCTCCGTCCTCTGCTTCCGAGTCTCTTGAACACGGTACTTTCCCTTCTTGCCTTGCTCTTGTATTCATGCCGTGGCGATCTTGACCTTTCACGCCTCAACCTAGTGAAGACGCTAGGATTGCGGCGCGGGCTGCGAGAGCGTCTCTGTCTTCTTGGCGATATTGTCCTAGACTCAGAATACGCCGATTCATGCGCCCTAGTGCTCTTCTTCTGGGCATCGCCAAAGTCGAGCCGCGCTTTCACCTCCTCCAACTTTTCTTTCTTTCTCTGCTCATACCCATACTTATCGGCCATGATTGGTAGCAGTTTCTCATAGTGCTTTTCGTAGAATTCTTCGACATCTACAACGGATGTAGTCCTCGCAGAGCCCTGGGAGGTTTGTTTGTTTTTCCCTACCGTATTCCGCACATCAGACCTGGGATGGCTGGGGGTAGGTTGTTCGTGGTTGCTCATGGTGAGTATTTTCAAGGAACGCTGTTATATCGGTCCCACGGATGGCGCCAACTTGTTAGTACAAAAACCGTGTAAGGGCAAGTGTGAATATGGATTGAGTAATCAGATTGATTTGGGAATAGGTTATGATGTTGATCTTGTACTAATCCAAGTAGTGAGATGGTGATCTGCACAAATGAGAGTAAACCGTTAGCCTTACCGCGGGGCGGACCCCGCGATTAAGCTCCGGCGTGAGAGTAAGTATACATGTTTGTCAGAGAATCAGAAAATGTCAGAGTATGTGTGTGTATTAATGATAGGATGGAATGTACCTCTTTGGGGGTGTGAAATGACCCTTATTTATAGGCAAACCCAATACTAGGGTTTCCTAATATTTCGCTTGCGACTGTTAGTAGCCGGAGTGGGTCCCTTGTCGGGCAAGGGTCCACATGTAATCGTGTATGCGGACATGAGTATCCTTCCGCAATCCGTGTTTGTCCGCGTAGGTACAACGGGTACGGCTTTTAAAGGTACTCACGTGCGTCTTTGTAATATCTTGAGCGTGACCACTATCGGGCTTAGTGGTCCGGCTATTTGTTGCATTGGGCCTGGGCCCATATATGTATGTTATGAACAAAGCCCAATGAGCTTGGTGTCTATATTATACGTCATCAGTCAACAAAGGTTTTACGAGTGTCTTCACCCCTGAAACTTAGAAACACATCATACTTAAAGCTCTTCTGAATGGATGAAGTTGAAGTGGAATGAAGGATAGTAGAAACCTAATCTCTTGCTAGGGGGATATTTCTACAGACTGATTGCAAAGAAACGTGGATATTATTTTGTGGTTTCTAACTGTTATCTTGTATAATATATATATGAGTACTTGTCGCAACTATCCATATAACAATAGGTTATTGTCTTTACATAATTTAGTTCAACTCATATACGTAATACTTAGTGGAATAGTCGTGTAGTTAGAGAAATAAAGTGTTTAGATATTTTATTATTCGTTTGACATATTCAAGACTACTTTGAGTTATATAATACTAGTTGATAATCTTAAATATTTGTTATACATGTAAATGTACTTCTGTATATCTTAGCACATATTATGAGCTAATAGTGTGTCGTGCGGGCCCCCCCATTAGAGGCCTTTATGCCAAAAGCTCAATCGGTGAAAGGTAAATTTTATGCGTATCGAAACATGTCAGGTTTGAACTTTCATATATTAAGGTCGACTCAATCTCAAAATCAAATGGTTTAATTGAAATGGTTAAAGTATATTGTTTGATATTCCAGCTTTTTAAATTGATTTTGATCCCTTTTTCACTCCTCACCTAGTGAATATGCTAGGATTGTGGCTCGGGCGTTCCGGAGAGCGTCTTCTTCTCTGTCTTCTTGTGCGATAATTGTCCTGACTCAGAATACTCAATATCCTGCGCCTAGTGCTCTTCTTCGGGGCATCGCCAAAGTCATTCCCCGCTTTCACCTCCTCCAACTTTTCTTCTTTCTCTGCTCATAAAGACCCAAAGCTTATCCGACCATTGATGTAGCAGTTGTTTCTCATAGAGCTTTTCCAGAATACTTCGAGATCTATAGCGGATGTAGTCCACTCAGAGCCCTTAGAGGTTATGTTTGTTCTACCGCTGTCCCCAGCCAGTATTTCGCACATCAGACTTGATGGGCTAGGGTAGGTATAGTTCGTGATGTGAGCATTGGTAGTAAATTTCAAGGAACGCAGTTATATCGGTCCCACGGATGGCGCCAACGTGTTAGTACAAAAACCGTGTATGGGGGGTGAAGAGATAGAATATGATGTGATCTTATACTAATCCAAGTAGTGAGATGGCGATCTGCACAAATGAGAGTAAACCTTTAGCCTTACCGCGAGGTAGACCCCGCGATTAAGCTCCGGCGTGAGAGTGAGTATACATGTTTGTTAGAGAATCAAAAAATGTCAGAGTATATGTGTGTATTAATGATCAGGGAAACGAGAATTTACCTCATTGGGGTGTTAAATACCCCTATTATAGGCAAGAAGCCCAATACAGATTTTCATAATATTTCGCTTGCGACTGTTAGTTAGCCGGAGTGGTTCTCTTTGTACGGACAAGGGACCCACATGAAATCTGTCTTCGACGTGAGTATCCCTTCCGCAGTCCGTGTTTTGTCCGTCGGAGGTACAACGGTAACGCTTTTTAAAAGGTACCCCACTTCGTCTTTAATATCCGACGTGACTACTGTCGGGCTTAGTGGTCCGGCTATTTGTTATATTGGGCCTAGGCCCATATGTGTATGTTATGAACAAAGCCCAATGAGCTTGGTGTCCATATTATACGTCATCAGCTCGTTACCAGACGAGATTTCTATTATAAACGCTAAATGCTAAACGCTCCCGGCAGCTCTTAAAGTTTTGCCAAACATTTATATGTAATAATTTCAAAATTAACGATTTTTTCTTTGTTCCTTAGATGACAGAAGTAGTAACCCATCCAATCCTTACCTTGATGAGCACTTCCAGGGATCCATTAAGATCCGTTAGAAGATTATAGCTAGTTTGACCACTCAAGAATAAGAATTAGAGTAGTGAAAGTTAGTTAAGATCAAATTAGCGGGAAAAGTTGTTATATTGATAGTAACCGAACGATTACAAGAAAGAAGAGAGATTTACAAGTTTACAAGACAAGGTAAAATGAATTCCAAAGCTAACTATCTAAAAGGACTTTTCCCGCCTAAAGTTAGTTAGAGTTTGTTAGAGAGAATTGAGTGTATTAGTTCAACCAATAAAAGAACCGAAATGATCATCGAAAACTCATTTTGAGAAAAATAAAACTAGTTAGAACGTGAAAGCTTACTTAGAACTGACATTATAATTATAAATATACACATAGGAGCTCAAATACGATGCCGTTTCATTATTGGGGCTCCTCCTTTCTTACTTATCTTTTTCATTGGTCCAACTACAGTGATGCCGTTCCTATACTTAGGCTCAGTACCACCTACATTGTTCGGATACATAGCCCCTTTGGGCTCCTAATTTGGGCCGGCCATTTTTTTCTAATAACCGAAAACCGGTTTTAACCGATTTATTTGCATCTCTACTACAGGCCCTTTGGGCTCTCAATTTAGGACGGCCCATTTGATTTTTTTTTCATTTAATAGGCAATGTAAAAAAAAATCGCTTGGCACAAAATAGAATTTTTTTTACAAAAGTATAGATTTATTAAGATAAAAAATACCCGCGACATGAGGCCCAACACATAAGCCAATATAAAAAAACAAACTATTAAACATGAGACTGAAAAAATAAACCCGCACTATTAAACATGAGACCGAAAAAATAAACCCGCACAAAATACAATAAAAAATGTCATGCATGCAGTAACGCGCGATTCACATTTAAAGCATACGTAATGCCATAAAATTATATTAAAAAAACCCAGTATAGCAAAAAAAGAAACCTTTAAACACGAGGCCCAACACATAAGCCCATATAAGAAAAAAATAAACTATTAAACATAAGACCGAAAAAATAAACCCACACAAAATAAAATAAAAATAAAAATCAATGCCCTAGAACAACGCGTGAAAAATTAACGCCCCGTAGCAACACGCGAGTAATCCTGCTTGTTTAAAAGATTCCTGGTAGTAACTTTGTGTGTCTTGTTAGGCGGGGTGTTATGATTGTTTTAGCCCATCTAGAAGTGGGCTTGAGCCCAATACATACACATACAATAATATCGGCTAACAATGATGAGGTCAAAGGGAGGTTGAGGTCGGTGAAGAGGAGGTGATTGAAATGACGACAAAAATTCGTGGTGTGCAAAGAGAGCAAATGGGCTTGGTTAGGTCGTTTGCCCGGGCAAACGAAAAATAAAGAATATTGTGAGTGTGTATGAGATATATTGTGAGGTATGTTTGTATAAAGTAATGCATTTTTGTGTGTCTAGTAAAGTAGTAATTATCACGTCTGAAACTTAAATATAACGTGACGTGCTGATATATTATGTTTAGTTAGGTCACAGTTCGACTGCCCCGACCCGACCCGAACATGAATAATTCTATTCGGGTCGGGTTACTCGAGTCGAAAATTTGATTCGGGTCAACCCGAATACTAAATAGAGCCGGATATCAGGTTGAAAATTTTGATTAACTCGTTTTCGGATCAAACAGATTAATCCGAATAAAGAATTTTTTTTTAATTTAAATTTTAATTACATTTAACTCACTGATACATAGAAGAACTCACAAGAGAGAGAAAGAAGCATCGAGAATGATAGAACACTCCAGAACCCACCCGAACCTCACTCCGAACCAAAACAACCATAGAACCACCTAGAACCCCCACCACCTTTCCTTCATATAAATACCACCCAAACCTCATCTCCATTCACCAGAAAAAAAAAATCACACTAAAATTCTCTCAACAAACTAACAAACTTTCTAACAAACAAGGTAATTGAATGGCGGAAGTACAGATGGCAGAAGCAGAGACGTTCGCATTCCAAGCAGAGATCAACCAGTTGCTAAGTTTAATCATCAATACTTTCTACAGCAACAAAGAGATCTTCCTTCGTGAGCTAATCAGCAACTCTTCAGACGCTTTGGATAAGATTCGTTTCGAAAGCTTGACTGATAAGTCTAAGCTCGATGCTCAGCCTGAGCTTTTTATCAGGATTGTTCCTGATAAGGCTAATAAGACGCTCTCGATTATCGATAGCGGTGTTGGAATGACTAAAGCAGGTATTCATACATAATCATCCTTATCATAATGCATGCTTACTGCTATTTTTATACTACACTAATTGACTTGTTTGACTATAAAAATATCTTTTACTTTTTTAATTTTTGTTAATTTCACTATGCATGTTTAGTAGTTAGTACTATATTATCAGTTTGTTAGTTAGGTAATTACTACTGTTATTGTTTAAAAGTAAAAATTATCTGATTAATTAGTACCGTTAGCTGCTGATTTGTTAGGTTTATTGTAAAGTTAGTTAACTAGTTACTAGTTAGTACTATTAGTTTGTTACATAGGTTTATTGTTAAAAAGTCCATGATTATGTATATTGATTATTGAGGTGTTGATGTTATAATTAGCGCTGTTAGATGGTTTGTTAGTATGCGATTGTGGACTGTAGATCTAATACTGTAACGGTGAATAACAAAGCATATGTAGATGTGTTCTGTTGTGTTACATATACAGATAGACAGAGGAATTGTTGTTTTTTGCTACATTTGAGCCACATGATGATAAGAATATATTAGTTGTGAATTATTTGACTGTAGGATTATTAGTACTATTCTATTTAGGTGTTCAATTTTTGAGAGTAGAATGTATATGTGTAACGTTAATAACGTTCTATGCTTTTGTTTGTGTCGTGTGTTGCCGTTTTATGCCGAT